>JAHHUM010000167.1:0-142090 GCA_036173005.1 Crenichthys baileyi | reverse complement strand
AAAGAACATATGATAAAAAATTAATGTAAATTCATTTTTGTTCAAGAAACATGTTTGTTTTAAACTATTATAAAACTTTACCACTGAATTCTACAAGATCACTGCATCTTAAAGCATTGAAACAGCTTTAAAAGAAGTTCTGGAACAGATTATTCTCTGATTGTTTTACAGATGATTATTCTGCTCCTATCCTGGTGAGCCCCGTCCATCCTGTGACTGAGGGAGATCCTGTTACTCTGAGCTGCAGAGATAAAGAACTAAAACTACTCTCCAATGTGTTTTTCTATCACAATAACAAACTCCTCCACAATGACAGCAGAGAGGAGCTGAACATCTCTGCAGTGTCAAAGTCAGATGAAGGTTTCTACAAGTGTAAACATTCAGGAAAGGAGTCACCACAGAGCTGGATGTCAGTTAGAGGTGAGGAGGATGAAAACATTTGATGCATTTTATTCAGTAAAACCTTTAGTTTGTTAGAGAGGAACAAGGTGAACACTGAGGATGTTTATGTGCTGCAGATTTCTCTCTGAATTCAAGTTTGAAACCACATTTATCTGCAGCTCATGAATGATGTCATTAAATCTGCAGATAAATAATATTGATTCATTCTTGATGTCTCCTACCTCCAGTAACTGTGTCCAGTCCTGTCAGCTCTCTTGTGATGTTGATTGTTGGACCATTTATTGGAATAATTCTCATTATTCTCCTGGTCTTGTTGTGGCGCTACAGACGGTCCAAAGGTGAGACTTTTTTCTTCTCACAATGGATCAGACTCAGTTAAATACTTTATTTGATCAAATGGTTCAAATTGATTCTGTTTCAACTTGAATTAAAAGTCGGACAATTTTCACTACAATTTCTTTCCCTCAGATCTAAGCAATATCAGGTCAGTGTGAAACATCTGTTCTCTGTTTCTAAACATTCATCAAAAATAATTACTTTCATCGATAATTTTATATCTCTTTAATTATTAGATTGAATCAATCAGAGAGCAGCAATCAAACCTCAGACACAAACCATGAAGTGACCCAGACTGACAGTCCTGTTTACAGCTCTCTGCTTCATGGTTGGTCTCAGATTAATCATCCTTAAGAATAATTGGATGTTTTATCACTTCTAGATTTATTTGTTTTTTTTCTGCTTGCTTAAATTCATAGACAAAGAAAACAAATAACACAAAACAACTGAATGAGTCACATTTCTACATTAATGCTGTTTGTATTTAATTTTTGACTTTCTGACTAAACTGATCCATAATTATCATTTTTCAACAATCCAACTTAAAATACAGTCATAACATTATATCCAGATATTCTCAGGAATTATATCAAACTAATCGAACAGAGCTACAAACATTAACTACAAGAATGTTTACTTTATGTAAAAAACAACTAACGTGATTATTTTAATTATTTCCTCTCATTAGAACGTTAACCTTGACCTGGCTTTATTGTCTCTAGGTGACACATCCCTCTATGAGACAATCCAACCCTACAGAACCTCTGGAAATGGTAAAGTTGATGTTTTATAGCAGTTAGAGATGCTGGCTGATTTACAGAGACTGATTACAGACGGCTAATGTAAAATGCTGAAATAATTCAGATGCAGATGAATCCCAACATGTTAAATACTCAAACAAAGAACTCCAACACTTCAGCAAGAAGAGTGAGTTACTCCAACATATAGAATACAAGAAATAAGACATGAGTTTAACATTTTTTTCTTGGGTCATGACGGTGTCGTAGGGGTACAACGCGTGTCCCATGTTTGTGGGCCTCATTCCTTGACTCAGGCCATCATGGGTTTGAGTCCCGGCCTGTTGACCTTTGCCCCATGTCTTCCCCCCTCTCTCCTCCCCTTTCCTGTCAGCTCAAAGTGAAATAATAAGAAAATAAAAGCCAAGCAGGCAAAAACAGCACAAACAGAAAACTCCCAGACCCCGACATTGTTAGTGACATTATTTTGTCTTTTGTGTTTAGAAAATATTTCTGCCACTTTTGGATGTTCCACCTAAAGTTCTGATATTTCTTAATCATCAACAACATATCAGTGTCCCATCTTTCTTTACTCTGTAACAGCATAAACTGATCCTGACCATGATCACAAAGCTGTAATCTAACAACTGAGATCTGGTTTCTGTTGTAGACTCCAGATTTAACTACCATTACCATCCAAAACAAAGGAAAAGACAATAAAAAGGTAAATCAATTCTGCATTTATCCTAATGGTTCATTATTTGATACGTTTATTTGAGATTAATCAAGGCAGTAACGGTTTTAGTGCCTTCAAATTGTACCAGTTTTATTGCTCTGATATGTTGTTTCACAGAAGGTTTAAATTGAATCTCTGAAATAGAATCAGATTTAGGATTTTATCTTTAAACATGTTCAACTCTCAAAGGCCTTAACTCATTTTTGTTGTTGATAAATATCTGACACAAATCATCTCTCCATTGGCAGGAAAGGGGAGTCCAGCAGCAACAGATGCAGCAGTGAAGCTGAATGCTGTGATGGTTTATTCTGCTGTATATTGAATGAGATAAAAGCTGTTATCTTGGATAATCCCACATCTTTATGTGCTTTTATTACAAGTCTGTTAATAAAATGGATTCCAGATATAAGACATCCTTCCTTAGTTTTTTTTAGCAGTGAGCTCTTTTACATGCACTGTTTATTGTATTTATCCGACTACTTAAATGTAATAAAAACAAACATTATTGATTTTTTGTTGTGTTCATGACAGAATTGCAGCTTTAAGATGCTACTGATGATTTGATGTTAAATATTATTGACATTTAAATGTGTGACACATTTTCAGCTTTACTAACTTAAATCTCTTAAGTAATTAAAATAATACTTGCAATGGATAACTTGCAGGCCTTTAAATGAAAATAAATGACAAGTGAAAAAACATTCTGATCTAGAGAGTTTATGTTGATGGTGTATAAAAAGCTCAAAATGAGTTTCTTTCATTAGTTTTAACAAGTCATAGATGTTGATGAGATTCAGATGAGACTTTGATGCTTTCTGTTGTTTTACTGTACGGAGAAACATGAGAACTTCTGTTCACTTCTAATGTAATCCAAACTAATATGGAGATTAGGAACATGGGTAATTATGGTTTTAAACATTTACATTAACAAGCAGATGACATCCTTAACAAGCTGACCGTAAAGTTTTTTACCTTAATGTGTCCACATCATTCTGGATTCGGCACAGAAGACATAACATATCTGATGGTTCTGAATGTTTAGCTTTTTGATTAAGCTGATGACAGTTGCAGGAAAATCATTTCTATCAGTGAGTTTAAAATCTGATCTAGAGTGAATTTTCATTAAAGACTAAAAGGCTTCCTACAAGTCATGTGAATGATTTTATTCAGCAGGTTTTCAAAATGAGAAGGAGAGTCATCACTCACCTTCTGGGTCAGGGAAGGGAAGATTGTTTGGAGAGTTTCCGAAAAAAAATCCACAGGCCAGAAGCACTTTATTTCTTTGCATTAGTTTTGTAATGGACTAGAGTTTAAGTTCAGAGTTCTCCATTAGTTCATAAGTTCAGAGTTCTCCATTAACCTGACATTTATGTTTATAGAACAGGAGGAAACTCACACAGGCACTAGCAGAACTTGCTAACTCCACAAATAAAGAGCCCAGCTGAGATCAGAGACCTTGTTGAAGTAACATTGTTAACCTCCACACCTTTGAATTAGGAAGCAATAAATCAACTTTTGCTAGTTGTGTCACTTACTGGACGTCTGGCTGCAGCTTTATTTCTGCAGGACGACTCATCTCTTTTTGAGTAAGATTTCTAAAGCACCGAGTTACAGCTTCAGTTTGAAACAAGATTGAATGACTCACAATAACCACTTTCATCAAATTAATTTTCAAAAGCGGTTAGCTTTTGTCCTGCAAACGCTTTTATCAATAAAACCATTTCCAGAGGTTTCCTTAGTGGTGCAGTAATTACACCTGGTATCTGAAGCAAGAAGGACTCCAGTTGAAATCTTCAGGTTCTTCAACACGTCTCACGCTTTGAACACAGGAGATGGGCTCCAGAGCTCACATCACAAAACCCCAAACCATCCACTGAATGAGCAGGTATAGAAAATTGCTGCATTTTAGCAGCAAAACCCTTTAAATCCTCTGGAGTTAATTTTAGTAAAGTTCTGTTAACCTTACATAAGCAGGAGATGACTGGCTGTGAATATTATAATTCATCAATTTTATAATCATCATTGCAGGTGAGAATGTTTACATCCACTGAACTGTGCTTTTATTTTGACAGAAGTAAAATCTCAATAGCAACAATGAAGCTGATCAGCCTGAGAGCCGCCTGGTGTCAGAGTTCAGTGTTTATTGTCTTGAAGATTCAAATCTTAAACAAATTTAAAACTCCTAAACTTAAACAAAACATGATTTGTTCTGCCATTTACTAATATGTTAAAATGTTGAATGTTTTGTAAACAAATTTTATAACCTCACAGTGAGGGTCCTGAAGCAGTAAATATGTTGCAGTTTCCTTTACGTGCCACAAGATGGTAATAAACACTAAATATTTGAACCATGCAGCTACAAAGTTTCATTGCAGTTCATTGTGGGATTGTTCATATTTCTGACTAGTAACACTAAACAAATGTAGTAATGTAACCTAAAGCAGGTATCTTCAGAAATGAGCCCTCCTGTTTGTCCGTGTTTATAAATGTATTAATAAAATCTAACGGATACTTGGGCATCTTTGTCCAGATGTTGAAACATTAGAACTTTTATTCAATTTATACATTTTTTACTTGGAATTAGAAATCCTAGTTTGTTTATTTTTTTGGATATCACATGTGTTCTGTCATTGTACCAGTGGCAAATAAAATCAACCAGCCATGCATTGTGGTGAATATAGCAAATTATTTTATGTAAAGTAGAGACAGACCCATGTCAGAATACAATGTGGAGTTTTAGTAAATAACATCCGAAAAACTGAGAACATGTTAATGATGACGCACACTTGTTAAAACTCTCCAAAAGTTATTGTAAGCCATCTTATTTCTATACACTAAAACAAAACAGCTCATGTATTACTTTTTCATCTGAACCTTAAACATGTCGTTCTGAACTCATTTCAACAGCCTAGATATAACAATCACCTGAACCTACCAAACCACCAGTCACTACCAGTACCAGTACACTACCAGTACGCTCCCCACCAGTTTTAGTTTCAGTTTATTTATATAGCTCCAATTAAGAAGAAAACATGTCATCTTAAGGCACTTTACAAAGTAATTTTATTGGAATCATACAGATTCTAAGTCGAGTACCGACATTCCAATTGATCCTACATATCAAATAATGCAGTCAAATCCAGTTTAATATTGAAATTGGTAAAAAAAAAAATTCTATTTAAGGTTTGCATCAACTCAGTGACTTGCAGCATTCACTCCTCCTGGATGAGAACATAGCATAGGTTGACAGTCGCTTGCTTGTGTGTGTTGACTTCGCAGAAATTCCTCATACTGATGCTGCATGTAGCGACAATGGAGAGGAAAACTCCCTTTTAACAGGAAGAAATCTCCAGCAGAACCTGGCTCAGCTGCCACGACCGACTGAAGATTTAAGAGAGCAGACCGTACACACAAAAGAACACAGAAACACTGATGTAGGAGTAATTTCTGTGTTAAAGAAAAGTAAAACATTAAAAACAGAAGTAGCTTCTTCAGTTGCTTCATCTAGGAGAGAAAAACAGCTAAGCAGATAAACTTTGAGCCAGTTTTCAAGTCTAGAGGATAAAAGAGACCAAATACAGTTAGTCCCAGGCCTGGCTCCAGGGTGGGACCCCGGCTCCGCCGTACTGGGCGACGTCAGGTGCCTCATTTGTGTCGTCCTCATGAGGGTCTCTTGAACCGCTCTTTGTCCGATCCGTCACCTAGAGCCTGTTTGCCATGGGAGACCCTACCAGGGGCATTTAAGCCCCAGACAACATAGCCTCTAGGATCATTCGGGCACTCAAACCCCTCCACCACGTTAAGGGTGCCGGTTTTATCCCCACAGATTTATGCTGCATCAGGTCAACATTAAATATCTGTCCTCTCATCTTAAACATGAACTCTTGATCCTTTCTTTCATTGTTAAATTTAGTTCACTTTAATATTTTTAGGTTATTTCAGTCTGAAAGCAGCAGTCAGAGCTCCACCACCAATCATGGAGTGAACCAAGCTGAAAGTCATGTTTACAGCTCTCTGCTCCATGGTTAGTCTTGTTGTCATTTCTCTCTTTATGGTGACTCAGTTTCATAAAAAAGAAAGCATTTTTAAGCCTTAAACAGTCAGAATGGATCCGTTTTGTTGTAAATACGGTAAAATATTATTATATTATATTACTGCTTTCAGATCAGATCTTCTTTGACATCTTTTTATTTACTTTAGGCAACAGTTCTCTGTATGAGACAATCCAAACCTGTGGAGCCACTGGAAACGGTAAAGTATATGTTTTAAACAGAGCTGGAACAACCAAGTTGTTTAAGGAGACTGATTAAAGCCGACTGATATAAAATCCTGAAATATTTGAGATAGATGAAACCCAGGTTCAGGAGATTTTGAAACATTAATTTTTGTTTTATGTTGCAACTTTCCAGAGAGGTCTCATCATCCAGAGGAAGACTCTGTTTACGTTAACGTGAAACCAGGTAATTAGAGCTCAGTATGAAGGTCAGATAATCATCTGCTTTGGTTAGACTGTCAGTGACATTATTAGTTTTTCTTTTTAGTTGGGAAAAATCTTGGCCACATTTAGAGGTTCCACTTAAAAGTTCTGCTTCTTAGTTATGAATAACATGACTGTATCCCAGCCGTCTTTATTCTGTAACAACTCTGACAATGATCACAGTGCTGTTTGCTTTTTAAAGTATCAAAGGGTCTGGTTTCTGTTTTAGACTCCAGTATAGGCTAAAACTACCAACCAGAACAACAAAAAGGTAAATCATATCATCATTTATTAAAAGTCTTTATTATCCAATGTGTTTCTTTTGGATAAATTAAAGCATTTAATAGCTTTAAACAGAAAGTCTTTTCAGTACACTTTATTTCTCATATTAATAACTGAAAGTCATCAACAGATGCTGCAGTTTATTCTACGATCAGGAACAGCTCTGGGTAACACTGCTGCCATGTAGGCTTCATGCTGCACTGGTTTATTCTGTGAGAGTTAAACTCATCAGATTTACAAAATGTAATAAAGTTCAAACATTTTCATTAATTGTTTCCATGATTATTGTAGTTCTGCATCTTGTTATATCTCTACAATAATCAAATGTGTTTTATTTTCACATTTTGTAATCATGTTATTGTTATGAATCCCAAATGTGGACATTTAAAAGAAGCAACACCTCTCAGCTTCAGTGCTCAAGGTTTTAATGTTGAAGCCTGACATTCACACGAAATAAAGAAAACTGTACTGTGGAGAGGAGGAGCAGGGTCAGAGGTCAGACCCCGGTCCAAGTCCTTCAATCTCTCCTGGCACCAGTCCAGACCAGCGTGAAGGAGTCACTGGATGCGAGAGGCCATCCATGTGATGGAGTCGTGGGTCATTCGAGGGCCAGAGGAGTTTTCTGTAATCTGTGTCCAAGAAGACGGTGGAAGTGAGATAGACGAGGAGAAGTGGAAAGGAACTCCCTAAACGGCTTGAAGGAGCAAGAGACCAACAACAGCCTCCTGACATTAGAGACTTTACTCTCATTTTCTCCACAGAGTATTTTGTGTGTTAAATCCCTCTTCATATTTTAATCATGCTTATCTACTCACATAAAATCTTAGAACACCGATGATAGACTGTCTTTCTAGGAGTTTTTGGGGTTAAGAGAAAATTCAGAGTTGTTGAGGGGGAGACATCTTTGGGCATGTTTTTAGAGGGACTTTTAGGGCAAATAACTTGTCAAACTTTTCATATAATCTTTTGATTTTTGTATCCAATTACCTTATTTTAAAAATAAACCTTTCCTTTTTGATCACATTTTTGTTTTATGTACATAAAACCTTGCCTCTGGGAGTTTTTCTTTTCTCATTTGCTAAGTTCCCCTCATTTAAATTTCAGATTCTGTTTCCTTCCTTGTTACAGTAAGTGTTTTCCCTCTCTCTGTGTGTTCGTCTTTGACAGTTTCTTTTGGCCTATTAGTGTGCTGTCTTCGCGTAATAGATGGGATAATAAAACACAGTCATTTTATTTTATGTAGAAAACAATAAAACAAACCCTACGCTATTAAGTTACTATTAAGTTGTTGTATTCTCCCAACCAGGGGCTTTTTTAGGGTCTCAAAACATTGGGGGCTTTAGCCCAAACCCCAAATATTAAAATTTCCATAAGACAGTTTATAAATAATTTAAATCTAAAATAACATAGGACATATTGTAGCAGCTCTTTGTTTCGCCTGGGTTTTTATTTTTGTTAGAAGCTGAATGAAGGACAAGAAGAAAAAACATTTTGCTGGAGCAAATAATGACACATTCTGAGATAAATGTGCCTCTTTTGTCATCTACATAAATTACCCTTTTAGACGTAACATTCTCATCAAGGTGTTCCACTCCTAAGGCTCCATTGTCTTTATTCTTACATTTCAAAAAAGGAAAGTGGTATAAAGTTGATTTTCTTAAATCTTAGTCAAATGGTAAAATCCTAAAACACATTTATTTGTTTTAATGATGCCAGGAGATTTCGAAACTTGGGACTTTTGACGAAAATTCAGGCTGAAAGACTCACCCTGACCACGTGCTCCATCCAATGACTCCTCCATGCGTCTCTCCTCCATCCAATCAGCATCAAGTCTGCATGCCTCTTCAGCCAATTACCCGCCGACGCTTCGCTTTTAAGGAACGCCAGTCATGGGTCCTGAGACCAGCCGAGCTCGACCCTCCTCCACCATCTTCCTTCCAATCTCCTCCCGGTCTCCTCACCTCCTCTGGCCTTTATCCCACTACCAGTCGGATCCCAGGGGGAAGACATCTTTAATCCTAAGCCTAAAATGTCCATTCAAGCTTATGATATTCTCAGCATTTATGTCTTCCTCTGGGGTCCGAGCGCCAAAGAAATAATCATTTGCCAATAAACTTCTCTAATCGCCATCTTTGTGTTTCTTATTGTGAGTCTTTTCAGGTTTAATTTGTTTTTAAATTGTTCCTTCTTTCATGAACCTGTTCTCTTTTATCGCCATCTTTTCAGCCCTTCATTCCACTTCTGAAGAAATTTGGCCTGCCAAAAATAATAAATGAAACATTTTACAACACAGTCTTTTGTTCTGCACTGAACATGTGAGACATTGGTGCAGTTCTTACTATTAAACACTTTGAGAGGAAAGAGTGTTAAATTGTGGTGTTTAAAATTTATCATAGAGCCTCATCCTGGACCTTATCAGTACTAATAATACAGTTATTAATAACTGTATACATATGGTATGTATGTCTCACCTTCAGTAAAACTGTATCATCGTTAAATTAGTTCATATAATATTACATGTGTAATTCAGAAACCTAGAATAGTTATAACTAATTAATGGTCAATCCGTGGTAAATTGCTATGATTTATTTCGTAATTATGCTCCGTCTCTAAACCCAGAGCTGTATGTTTAGAATCAGAAGATATTTTGTACTTTCTACTTCGTCTTACTGGCACCAGGAGATATTTTCCTGGTTTATTGAGCAACACTTTTTTCTGTCTACATGTAGAACTAGACTATAAGACTGGCTGCAGCAATGAGATGCAATGTGTTGATTTGAAGGACCTTTTAATGTGTTCAGCTACGTTAGGATTAAATACTTTTATTTTGACTGAAGTAAAGGACCAGATATTTTCACATCATGATGCAAATCCAGCTAGAAGCTCACAGAGAAGGTTGCTACTGTTTTCTATCACAGACAGATCATTTAGATTTACCTGTAGCTCAGGTGAAAGCCCCTCTGCTCTCTATTCTTCATTATGACCCTGATGATGATCATTAGAGAACCTCCACCTCATGTCTTCCTATGTGAATAAGTGATTAGCTGTAACTTACAATTAGCCCATTCTGAGTCAGCATTCAGGTTTTACCGCTATCTTCAGCCTGGGTTGTACTACTCTGCTTCCACCTGTTCCTGAACACATCCACCAGCCTCCTATTCTCCGGTTGGCTCCACGGTTGCTCTAAAATGAACCCTGTTGAGGCGCTCAGTGTAACTTTTCAGGTATTGAACGAGGCAGGTCGACGGCCCTGGAGTAAACTGCTGTTCTGGAGTTCTCCAAAATGGAGTCCGTCTCTGCCTGTGCATGTACAGGGGTTGGACAATGAAACTGAAACACCTGTCATTTTAGTGTGGGACGTTTCATGGCTAAATTGGACCAGCCTGGTAGCCAGTCTTCATTGATTGCACATTGCACCAGTAAGAGCAGAGTGTGAAGGTTCAATTAGCAGGGTAAGAGCACAGTTTTGCTCAAAATAGTGAAATGCACACAACATTATGGGTGACATACCAGAGTTTAAAAGAGGACAAATTGTTGGTGCACGTCTTGCTGGCGCATCTGTGACCAAGACAGCAAGTCTTAGTGATGTATCAAGAGCCACGGTATCCAGGGTAATGTCAGCATACCACCAAGAAGGACGAACCACATCCAACAGGATTAACTGTGGACGCAAGAGGAAGCTGTCTGAAAGGGATGTTCGGGTGCTAACCCGGGTCTATAACCAGGTGTTTCAGTTTCATTGTCCAACCCCTGTAGTTGCGCATTGAGGCGCCACGAGTGCGCCAATAAGTATAAGGATAAGTCCTT
The DNA here is from genome assembly GCA_036173005.1 of Crenichthys baileyi. Classification (NCBI taxonomy): domain Eukaryota; kingdom Metazoa; phylum Chordata; class Actinopteri; order Cyprinodontiformes; family Goodeidae; genus Crenichthys; species Crenichthys baileyi. The sequence continues at coordinate 131,313 of JAHHUM010000167.1, read as the reverse complement.
TTAACTCATTGTCAGGTTAGGAGGAGTGGGACGTGATAATATGGAACACAATTGAAAAAAGTAATTTGATTGTTTTTAAATAAAAATGTGAAGTCTAATACCATTTTGTGGCTGCATCTTTTTAATACTTCTAAATTTCTTCTATCAAGAAGTCCGGGGCTGCTCAGAAAACATCCGGGGCTTCAGCCATGGAAGCCCAGGCCTGCTTCCAACTGTAATAAAAAAAGTTCAGACTTACATTCTGTAAATAATTACTGAACTCCGATACCAGATCAGAAACCACCTCCTTAAAGGATTTCAGGGGGGTGGTCTTCACTTTGGTGTCTGTCGAGGTGTGATAGTCTCCAATCTCAGCCAGGTTACTGTGGATGGACAACACAAAATATTTGTTTCTTTGGTAAGAGTTGTGCTTAACTTCTGCTGTGGTGGCAAACACTGAGGTTGACATGGTTGCTTTACCTCAGCAGCTGAGCCTCAGGAGCAAAACTCCTGACTTCTTCGTACAACTGATGTTCCTGAAGAAATCTTCTATGCTCAGGAGGCTCAGCAAGATGGAGTTCATGCAACCCAATGCTTGTTTTTATTTATTCTCACCCACAGGGATCGGTGGCGTTCCTGTTTCCACTGTTATTGTAAAATGTTTAAATGTGGCTGGTAAGGAAACACAAAAATTGTGAGCAATTAAAACAATTTGTTAAGATTATCTTGTCCTGGCAGTTAGGCCAGGTAGGCTTAGTAGTGAATAATGGAGATTCAAAATAACTTATTTTACCTGCTAATCATGTTGATCTGGATTTGCTTCAGGTGTGTGTCCTCCATTGAGTAACGGGAATCTTTGCTGGTTCTCAGAGACTCTAGAACATTTAAGGCATCTGCATCTATAGTTGTTTGGCTGGCTGCTGAGGATGAAGTGGAGAGCTCGGGTGTGTCCAACTCCTCTGTTGTGTATTCTTCAGAACTGGCTCAGAATGCAGAAACAAATCATCAGAGAGATTTGAACTGAATCACGAAGGAAGTAATTTAATGGTCTGTCTAATTCTAACCTGAATTCCACATCAGACGATGTTAAGAACTGCTGAGATGATGAGAAGGTGACTTCCTGCACTGATCGTTCCGTTGTACTTTCATCAGAGCTACTGTTGAAAAAGGGAAAATGGACAATAATACAACAATTGAATGTCATTGTGGAACATTTCAAACACAATTTTATTCCAAAGTACTAAATAAGAACGACACAAACAGGGACCCAGTGTCTGAGGCTGGATTCGGTCTCTCACCTTCTTGTTTCCTGGTCTGAGGGTGTGGAGAAGAGTCTTAGCAGATGCTCGTCTGTTAATCTGTGTTGTGGAGAGCTGCAGGTGGAAGACAAGAGAGTTAATCAGAAAAATCCACCTTACAGGTAAAATATTAAAGATTTTACAGTCATTGTCTTGTGATGAAGTTGATTTTCACTAAAGTATCACCAAAATTTTCACCAAAATAAATTTTCACCAAAGCGACTCTCATACAAGTTAAAACGCTGAAAAACCTTCAACACCTTCAACACCTTCTCTGAGTCTTTACTAAAATCTTTTCCGGTTCTTTGAATAAAACTTGAGTGACCCGATGTTTTCTCTCTTGGAGAAAAACCCTTGATGTTTAATTAAGCAAACGCACAATTGTTACTTATCTGAGGTGCACAGGTGCATTTCAGTAAATTACAATTTAATTAAAAAGTTTTTTTCATTTCTGTAGTTCAAATTAAAAAGCAAAATTCGTGTTTTACATAGATTTATTACACAGAGAGAAGTAAATTTCAGCTGTAAATTTCTGTTAATTTTGAGGATTATGGCTTACAGATAATGAAATTTAGAACTTTCTCAGAAAATTAGAATATCAGATAAGACCGATAAAAAAAATAATTTTAAAGCAGAACTGTCAGCCTACTGAGAAGCATGCCTATGTATTGTACAATGTATGCATTCAATACTTGGGGCTTTTATTACATAAATTACTCCATCACTGTGACTTTTCATAGAGGTTATGACCTTTTATGTTGCTTTTGCATATATTTTACTTGAGTTTTTCCTTCTACTCAACTTTCATCACAATACATGGATGCAGCACTCTGTAAACAGCCTACTTCTTACCCGATGACATTTTGCAGCTTCAGCGTCAAAGTCTGTGACTTTCTGTTGGAAGTTTGGGGTTTTCATCAGCAGTAAGCCTTAATCATCAAAATTAATCGAAATAAATTACTGAAATTCTTTTTCAGTCATTTTGTAATTTTAAGTGTTTTGTTTATTTCCTTCTCAGCCAGTGTCAGTGTAGTGTTTCTGTTTACTTTTCTCAACCAGGTGTTATCTGTTCATCCAGGTCATTAGATTACTTCTGTTAGTTGTTACTTCCTAGATCCTTGTTTCATGTGTTTGTTTATATTTCCCTTAAGATCTGTTTTCCCTGAGTTTTGATATTTAGTCTAGTCTCAGTTCCTCATGTCTGTTTTCCTCCGCTGTCAGGTCTCATTAGTTGTAATTAGTCACATTCCCCTCAGTCTCCCTGCAACCCTGTTCCACACCTGTTCCTTGTTATGATTACTCTGTCCCTCTGTTCTTCAGTTCTCCCTGTATTCCCGTTTGTATTTAAGCTCTCTAGTTTTCATTGTTCCCTGCTGGTTCCTCTGGTCAGCTACCCTGTTATCTTCCCGAGTTCTTCCTAGTGGTTTGTTTTCTGTTTTGCCTCCTGAACCGGTTCTGAACCTGCCTGTACTCTGTACTCTGCCTGCCTGCAAGTCTGTTGTGCATCTTCAACATTAAAACTTCATCCACTCACCATGCGGTCTCCTTACCATGTTCTGCATTCCAGTCCTGCCTCCAAACTCTCGATTATGACACTCTGGGACTCTGCTGGAAAAACAAATATAAAAATAAAATTTAGCTGAAAACGTTGAGTCTTGAGTTTAAGATATAGTTGGATGTCTTATAGGCCTACTCAATTTTTTTTGTCCTGACTCTTTCCATTATATCCTATCACTTTTCCAAACCTCATTCTTTACATCTAATAACAAATCTGGATCAAGAGCTCTGTGCTTTCTTTGAAATTACAAGGTTTGCATTTGCAGAAACCACAAATACTAAAAGTTAAATCCGTTTAAAGTTAAATGGCTGTCAAAACAGTTTTTAAGAGCAGAAAATGCAACTCTTAAAGATAAAATTAATCTGATAGCTTTTTTAACCCTGTAAACGGTAGCAATTGTTCAGTTAAAATGAGCTCTGCTAAGTTCACTGTTTCAGAAGGTCTTCTAGAACTTGGGTCACTGTGATGCAACAACAGGAGTTCTGTGATGATTTGAATCATTCAGATCTGTGTTCATCTCTACTGCATAGATTGCTGTAAATATTAAAATTCAGCTTTTGTACAGCAGTAGATCTGGTTCTTAGGGTTAAATAAGATGTATACTAACAGTGTAACAATTCATATCACATCATCTTGATAGAGCCACTTATACTGATAGTAAGAAAAAAAACCTTAACGTTAAAAACAGGTCCAACCATGGTATTTCTGCTTTAAATAATAATTATATACTATTAATTCATTGATAAAATCTATAAAACCCTTTAAAATGAGTGATTAATGGACTGAGAAAGTTCAGTTGAAAACTTGTGATTTTTATTTTATTTTATGAAAACCCAACCAAAATTCTAATTGCACAAATAGTTTTAACTTTCTGGATCTACTGTGATTAAATATCACAGATTATCAGTGTTAGGATTTCTGGCTCTTTGAAGGAACCAAATTTTCAGGATCCATTCACTTCAAAGAGGTGTTGAAATTATATTTATTTTAAAATGTACATTTTTTTTTAAAAAGAATTTTTTCGGCACTAGAGGTCTTTATTTTGATAGTAGGCAGACAGGAAGGAGGGGCAAAGAGAGGGGGAGACATTCGGCAAAGGTGGCCGGGTCCGGGACTCGAACCCGGGACGGCCACTTCGAGGACTATAGCCTCTATATGTGGTCGCGTGCTAACCCCTACAACACCAGCGCCGCAAAATGTACATATTTTGAAGAAAAAGCTAATTAACCACTATTACAGTGTTAAATACATTAATTTAAGCAAACCTGGCATGTGTGGGTGCAATACACAACAAAAGTTGAATCATCTGTATTAAGATTCATATTTTTCTTTAAAAGATGTTAAATAAAACCACAGTATGTTCATGCAAAAAAAGTCTTTCTTTATGAATAGATTTTCATCAAATCAAGTATAAAATATCAAAAATCAAAACCCATGTGATTCTTTACTATAACTGTTGTGTTCATTAATAGCATTTTAATGCTGTTTGTAACTTAGAAACAAAATAAAGAAACCAAAAAGTAACAAAAACAAGAGAAAAAGTGCAGAAACAAAAATCCCCAACTGCATCATTAAATATAACTATTAAGGCAATGCACTAATGGTAAACAACATTTAACTGTAAACATTAACCAAATAAAGTGTGCAAGGAGCAGACTGTGGCAGTCCTCCTTATCTCCTGCTGCAGGCACCCTGCGTCGGCATTGCAGACAATCACACCCGTGCCTGCCTATGGAGGACCGATCCTGACATAATTAAAAATAAAAGCAGAAATGTATATATTTTCTTTTTCCTTTTCCTTAGACGTGCGTTTTCATCAAGAAATGTAAATATTTTCTTTTTCCTTTTCCTTACACATGCTCTTTGTTTTTTTTACATTTCCTCATCTCTCTTTTTCCTTCACCGTATGCATTTCTCCTTCACTATGCAAATGAGGAGGGCTGCCTTCTTCTCTCCAGCTCCTCTACTATTGGTCAATAAACAGGAAGGAGGAGGATCCATGTGCAGGCTGAGGGTGTGTCCCAATTCAGGGGCTGGATCCTTCCATGTCCGTACTTGCGGGCCCATTATGTCACAGCGCTGGGCTGAAGGTCTATCGAAGGCGGCCGACAAATGTGTCCTTTTGCCCGATTGTGTGGCACTGTGGTCCGCCATGGCTGCCCCTGCTTGACAAATCCGCTTCGACCCGCAATGAATCATGGGAAATGATGGACCGCGAAGGATACTCACAACCCATCCTTCAAATCGGGCAAAAGAAGGACACATTTGTCGGCCGCATTTGACAGACCAACATCTGACGGCCTCAGAGGTTGGTTAAGAGAATATTGGGGAGCAAACAACATCATGAAGTCCAAGGAACACACCAGACAGGTCAGGGATAAAGCTGTGGAGACGTTTAAAGCAGGCTTAGGCTATAAAAAGAACATCTCATGGAGCACTGTTCAATCTATCATCTGGAAATGGAAAGAGTACGGCACAACTGTAAACCTACCAGACAAAGCCGTCCCCCTAAACTTACAGGCTGAACAAGGAGAGCACTGATCAGAGATGCAGCCAAGAGGCCCATGGTGACTCTGGATGAACTGCAGAGATCCACAGCTCAGGTGGGGGAATCTGTCCACAGGACAACTATTAGTCATGGACTACACAAATGTGGCAAGAAGAATCATGCTCTGGGGCTGCTTCTGTTCAGCAGGATCAGGGAAGGTTCAAGGGGTATGAATACTTTTGCAAGCCACTGTACAGCACATGTCGTCTTTATGCACTTTAAAAAGCAATTTAATCGAATCATACAGATTTGATTAAATTTCGAAACTGTATGATTCGAATTGTAGATTTGCCCAGACTCCCCTGTCCACCTGTGATTTCTGCCTCTGCCTATGAGTCATATTCTGGTTCAGAAATTTAAAGTTGAACCCGTTGCAGCTGGGCCAACTAACTCTTGTTGGTTTCACTTAACCTCACAAACACACCAGTTTTAGCTCCTTTCTAAGTAACAATGGGATGTTCAATGTTCCATGAGTCATGAGCTGCTATAAACTGTTTGAAGAAAGTGTGAATGACAGTTTTAAAATGCACACACTATAAGAGGAGCTCTTTAAAAAAATCTGAACTATCTTTAACCCCACAATGACATACATGAACTAAGATTCACATAAACCACTCTCTTAAAAACTCTTTTGTTAAAAGTTAGGATATTTTAACATTCACATTATGAATGTTTCATATTAAACAGTTTCAAATATTTCTGCAGTGGACAGGAAATATAACCCACCAACTGCTGCGGTTAAAGCTGCTGCTGTGGTGTGAAGTTTGTGTGAAAGGGAAGGAAACACACAGGCTTTACTTAGAAGTATAAACCATGCTAGTGGCATATCTGTGGGGTAGATGTAACTTCTCCTTCATCTTTATAGTTAACAAAGTAGAAGCCTTTCTGATGAGCTGCGCAGCAGGTCTGGATGCATGCTGGGATTTTTCTGTAAGTCCAACAATGACTTTCTGTTCAATGATCAAAAACGATGTTTCTGCATGTTGGATTTATAATTTATCACCGTTAGATCTGTTTCTCTGCCATCCTGAAGAGACTAGATGTGTGTTTTTCTACAATTTTGTATCTATCTGTTATCTTGGTTTTATCATATAAATGTTTTTGATGTTAATCTCTATTGATTTAAAAGGCCATTTAGAAAAATAATAATTTATTAGGCCCTCAGAGGACCTAGATGGCCCTGAGAGTTCCCTTGTGATAATGATTAACAGATAGGACCAGGAGGAGGAGAGGCTGAAGGCAGACTGAAGTAACAAAGGAAAAGGTTTCACAAATTAAAGCAGGATGTTAAGACAACAACAATATAACACATAACAGGATTAAATTTATCAGAAAACAAAGACAAAAAGAATGAATCCAGAGCTAAACACACAAAATGATCTAAAAACAAAGCCAACATTCTTCACACAGTGACAAAGATAATGTATAACTGACCCCCAGTTGTTTAATAAATGCTCAGGGAACATCTGCACGACATAAAGATAAAACTTCAGCAGAATATACAGCATACCATTAGCATAGTTTAACTGCTAGAATGAAATTAACAGAGACATCTCTAATGGCATTTTGAATATTATAGCATTAGAAAATACATCGTTGAAAATAAATGATTCATCTGTCTGTTAATGTGTTCCCTGGGTTAAGTTAACTATGCAACAACCTTTATTTTTTCCACCCTGGCAGAGACCAGGCTCTGTAGCATTGAGACGGGTGGGAGGTTTAAGTAATGAAAAGTACCAGGAAATCATCTGAAATCATTGTTCCTGGTTCTTTGATGTTATATTTACAGTTTTCACCTTTAGGGGTGCTTTCAAGTTTTAAGTGAGGTCTAAATGAGAATTTGTGCATTTATACCAACAAACTTTAATATTACCACAGGTGTGTTTGTATATCTGCATGTTCTCATTCAGTTGCTATAAAAGTTTACTGTACCTTTTTCTAATTGATTGGTTGTGGTAGTTTTATTGGTGTGGTATGTTTAATGCACATAGGTTTTGTTAATTAAAGGAGTTAATGAATGATGATCGCTCATATTTTAGCTTAGAAGTTTGTTAAACAGGGTTTCTGTGAGTGTTTTGAACAACAGTAACAGTAGTTTTCCATTCAGTCACAGTATAGACAGAACTGTCCTCAATAAATTAGTTCATATCTTCTTTTTTGCTGCTGTATGAAGAAAAGAGGAAATTAAAAATTTTAGGCTCCTTAAATGTAGCTGCAGTCAGTACCAGATAAGAGTTATTTCAATCAAAATGGATGAGATAGGTCAGAGGACATTTTAAGATCTGAGGGTCAAAATCAAGAAGTGTCAGCACTACATGAACCTTATTATGTTTTTTACATTTTTATGCTTTAATCCAGCCTTTTACCTGCTAAATGCCAGATATTTTTGTTTATTTTCACCTGACTGCTGCTCGTCTGCTTATATTGGTCCTCCATATCCCTGAATTGTAACAGGTCTAGGTTTAACTAGGAAATAGGTTTGGACCTAAGTTTGTCTATGCTTTTCTTTCTTTTGTGAAAGTTCATTATTGTAGAATTGTAGTTTGGTTTCTTCTAAAATAAGTATCTGCTCATACGTCTTGCAGTGCTACAGACATCACATGATGCATAACCTTGAATATCTCACAATCTGTCACTTTTATACTACAAAAAAACATAAATGGGCTTCATTCACTAAGTATTCAGGTTTTTTGTGCAGATCTCGGTGTAATTACACATCCTTCACATAGTGTGACACGTATCTGCTTCTAACAGTTTAGTTCTGCTAGAAGTTAATCTGAATGTGGTGGATGAGATCATTTACACCATCATGTCTCTTTAGATAAAAAGAGGAACTGTAAGGTTTGCCCTAGAAGTTGTATTTTATTTATTCTAAGATTATTTGAGTTTAGGGACTTCAGCAGTCAGCAGTAATAAACAAAACATCTTAAATATAAAAATAATGTATTAAATAGTTAGAAATATTTTTTCAGTTTCTTAGAAAGCTCTCATTAATCAAGGTCTTCCAGCAGAACTGCAGCCATCTTTCTGCTTCCCTTCCATCAACAACACATATAGGCGTTACACTCCCTCAGTAGCCAGACATCTCCAGCTTTGAGTGACAAATGAAGAGTGAGCAGGCTGGAGGTGAACTCTTCACGGACAAGAAGTGACCAGAGTCTTTCTTCAACACAAACTTAAACAAGACCAATTGTGGACATGAACTAATAAAAGGTTGCAATTTATTTATTTTTCATTTTACGAGCAAAGTGAGGTTTTTGTAGAACATCTGCCAGACTGGTAACAATGACTAACTGAGGCATAGGATGGAACCAGTAGTGATGACTAAATGAAGCTTTGTGAACCACTGAAGCTGGTTTTAAAAAAAGTTGATTACTCAAAGCTTTTCAACACAGTCCTCTTTAAAGCATCTTGTGGTCAAAAGTATGAACAGCAGTTTAGATCTGTAGCTTAAAATAAATCGCTTCATTATAACTGTCCAATCTACAGAGTTCAGTTAACAGCTTCTGTTTAATTATCATGTGGCACTTCTGTCTGATATCAGGATTTCATTGTTGTTTTTTGAACATGTAGTTGGAGTGAAAAAATAATGTGAAATACTGATGATGAATCCTTCCTTGTTTGAACAGGGACCATTATGTGATCTCCTTTTGCTTTTGACTCCTTAACGTTTGTAAACACAGTATAAGTGACAGGATCAGCACCAAGAGACCACAAGTCTCAGCAGTGAATCACTTCCTTATAAACTAGTGAATGAGGCATCAGATTAACAAAGCAGTGAGCACGTGACTCTGGCCAGATTAATCAAGACATAACACAGTGCTTCAGAAGCACTGGACCTTCAGCTTCACACTTACTATAGCATTAGCACTAAAGCACATGGCCAAACATGAGACCGGTGCAAACATCCTGAACTTAAGGTATTTATATATATATAAATATATATGTTATTATTATTATTATTTTTTTTTTATGTTTGTGATTGATTTTTATGATTGTTATGTCCAGTGGTATTAGATGTTCTTCAGACTGTTGCACGCCACATTGTTCAACCTGGACCATCCGTGACATAAATGAACTTCTTCTTTCCCATGACTAGATTCAATCATCCCAGAATCTAATGTCTTCTGCACTACATGTATTGAAGCACCAATGGATCAGAGCACATGGTCTTAAATGCAACATGTGGTCCACCAGATCAGCCATCTTGTTACTCAGTCCTTTGTTCCAGGAACAGCAGCCATCTTTTACACAATCAGACTGATCAAATGGTATGACTGTCCATTTTCATACTCACTCCCCACCCACCCACACACAAACTGTGTTTAGACAGTTATTATGTGCAGATAAGCTTCCATGGTGCACAACATTTTAATGCTGCATTTCCCCAACAGTTTTAGTATTGCTTTGCACCAAGACATTCCTGAGTTCAAGTCCTGGTCGGGGATCTTTCTGCGTGGTGTTTTCATTTACTCCCCATGCATACCTGGATTCCCCTCAACTTCCTACCATAATCCAAAAACATGCATGGTTGTCTGTTTTACCACCTGAACCAGTACCACACACTGGAGCACGCAGAATGTAAAACATTACAATCCCAGACGAGAGAGCAAAGTGTACCGGAGACAAATTCCTTGTTTGTGTGCATAAACTTGACAATAAAGCTGATTCTGATTTTGTTTATCCAAAACAGTTGGCCAATGTTCGGTGAAATGTTTAACTTTTGAAAATACAATCTTTAAATAAAAAATAACCTTTAATATCTTTGAATCTCACTTAGTAGTACCAGGGAACAATAATCAACTGCTGTCGTCAAAGCTGATGCTGTGGTGTGAAGTTTCTGTAAAAGGGAAGGAAACACAGAGAGGGTACACTAAGACGTAGAAGCATCAAACATGTTAGTTTCATATATATGTTAGACTTAACTTCTCCTTTTATATTAATATAGTTAAATCAAGTTGAAGCCTTTCTGACAGGCTGTGCTGCAGGTCTGGATGTTAGGATGAGGAACGCTCTGCTCTACATGCTGGGCTTTTTCTGTAAGTAAATCACTGACTTTCTGTTCAATATTTAAAGAAAATGTTTCTTCATGATGACAGGTTACTGTTTACCTCTGTTGAGATCTGACTGCTTTGAAAACGCTCAAGTCTTTATCCTCCTTTCTTGTAATCAACATTGTAAACAGCTGTTATCTTGGCTCGGTTTATGATAAAGAAACGCTGTTTGTGAATTTCTGGAGTTAATGTGTTTATTTATATCTTTCTGAAACTTTTTTTAAATAAAATCCATTTAAGTTTAATCTTCTCCAAAAACAAATATAATTGTGATTTATTTTCTTAATCAGTTGGATAATGTCTGACCAGGTCTTGATCTTTATTGTAGTGCTCATTACTCTCCTCCATGGACGTGCTGATGGTGAGAATCAGTTTTCCTTCAGGTTTATTGTTTGTTTATTTCAGCTTTCATTATTTATAGGGAAAATAGTATTGTTTACGTTATTTTCAGTGCATTAATCTCTGTTTTCTATTTTGTCACCTCAACAGATCCACATGGTCAAGAAATGGAACGTAAAGGTACAGTACAGCAAGATACTCTGCAGTAAACGGTACAAACGTTAAAGCATTCTTGTTTGTAGAGGAAAATGTCCTACTTTGGATAGTAGTATTTTTTGCTGCTACATTATCCTCTGGTATCTCTAGGACAGGGGTGTCAAACTCCGGTCATCTAGGGCTGGCTTCCTGCAACTTTTAGATGTGTGCCTGGTCCAACTAACCTGAATCTATGGCCGAATGACCTCGTCAGTATGCAGTCATGTTCTCCAGAATCCTGCTTATGACCTAATTATTAGATACAGGTGTGTTGAACCAGAGGCACATCTAAAGGTTGCAGGACACTGGCCCTCGAGGACTGGAGTTTGAGACCTGTGCTTTCAGGCTGGCAAGCCCCTCCACCAAAGCGAAGCCACATCTCAATCAACACTGCACACCGCCCGGCCAAGACCCCCTCATCGGAGCCCGGCACCCCCCCAACCAACGGACCGGGCACCCATGCCAGAGATCGAGATCCAAGGCAATCCAAATCCAGACCGCAACCACAACCAGGCAAGCGGGGCAACAAAACATGTCCCACACCAACACAGAGGCCGCCAACAAGAAACACACCACCCAAAATGGCAGGCCCACCCAAATGCAAGCTCCGGGCCAGCATAGGCACATGCACGCCCCACAGACAAATGGACCGAGACCCCCAGGGCCAGCCAGACAGTCAAGCAGACCAAGCGATGCACCACCCCATCCACCACCATGAAAGACGCCAGCCCAGCAAGCAGAAGGACGCAACAGAAACACAGCACGCACAGCAAAGAGGTCACACTCCCCCCCGAGAAGACAAGGTAGTCCCGCATGCCCCGAGCCTGTATATCCAGCATAGTGTCTTTGATTTTTTTATTTTCTCCAGACAGCTGCGTCATTCCATCGGTAAGTGTTTTCACGCTATCCCTCAGCGTTTGGTTCTCAGCTGTGAGCAAAGCGAGTTGTTCCTGGCTAAACTCCAGAGACTCCCTCAGAGCTTGAAATTCCCTGTGGAGAACTTCCACCAGGGCGAGACGAGCATCCAGGCTGGTTAGCTTGTTGTCGATAGAGTCCAGGACATCAGCGTTGCTTTTCTCTGGGGAGATAGTGGAGGTGCTGGCCAAGCACTCTGCCCGGGTGCGTTTTGATGTTGGTGTGGCCATGGGTGGAGATTTTTGTAGCTTGCCCATTACAATGTTGTCGAATCATTCGTCCACGTAGCTCTCCAGGTTGTCCAAGGTTTCTTCGTCCAGTTTGTTTTATTGGGAAAATATGAGACATTGGTTAGTATTTTACACGTTTATGTGTTCGGCTGACCACAGCCCCACTTAACCCCCTCCAGTCATCTCCACACTTGGCCGTGCCCCTCCTTAATTATTGAACTTCTTACAGGAGTCATTTATCTGGTCCATCAGTCTCAAGCAAAGTGCCTTTATTCTCTGTGGTTTTAGAAGCTAAATTATGCTAAATTTTAAAGTAGAGATTTTCTTTTAGCAAAATGCTTTCTGAAAGATATATTCTGATGATTTACTTGTTCTTGTTTTCAAACTCAGCAAATAAACCCACAGCCTCTCTGACAGCAATGAAAACAATCAAACCAGCAGGGGGCAGTGTTTCACTAAACTGCTCTGTGGCACTGAATTTGTGGTTTTTGTTAGTTGTCAGTTATTATAAAGGCCATTAACTAATGGGATTTTACTTTGAAATATATTGTTTAAATGTTCCGGTGCTTTTATTTTGGTTATTTCCTGTAGACCTGGAAGTGCTTTATGTACGTTTATTTAAGTAATTGTAATTCCCTTGACGACAAACGAGACAACGGCAAAGGGAAAGAACAGAGACTTCTGCAAACTTAAAGAATAAGTAAAAGGGCTAACGGCTTAGCACCAGTAGAAAAGGAGGAACAAGGTGTAGCCCTGCTAAAATTGATCACAACTGGAAAGGCCTTTATTTGGCCCTTTTCTGAACAGATGGGGCATAAGTAGGATTTTCCTATAGTTGTGTTTGATTTGAGCTGTTCTGGATAGTAACCTGTCCACCGGAGGGCTCTATTTTTTCTGTTTGTATAGTTTGAAAAAGGTTCTGTGAGAAAACGTCCTTCGTATGTGAAACAGCGAAGATTGTTGTGTTTTTGTCTCTCAATGGTTGGAAGTTTAAATGAACTTTCCATCATTTTAAATTCTGATTGGCTGAGAGGAGGAAGCAGGTGGGACGAGTGTGAGAAGAGTGGGAAAAGAGAGAAAGAAAGAGGGAGGAGAAGGTTGAAGAAGAAGCGAACAAAGAAAGAAACTAAATGAGGACTAAACCTGTTGAGAGTTTTAAAGGTTTATGTGTTTACGTATGTCAGCATTGAATAAGCTACGATACAGAATGCTCTGAACTCTACAAAGCGGTGCTTAAAACAGTAGCTATAGTAATACTGCAGTGCAGCTAAGCTAGGCTGACGTGGGATTAGTGAGCTCCGGGTGACCTGGCTGTCTGTGTGGACCGTACCGGAAGATACTCGGTGGCAGAAACCAAGATAGCGCTTCAGGTCACCGGAAACCTGAAAGCACCTCGGGCAACGAGTGGGACCCGATGAGCCTTGCTGACCGTCTGTGCTGAGTTTCTCTGGATCCGAGCTGCATAACGTCGAAAGGTGGAGACTGAAAATACAGGTTGAGTGAGTCCTCCAGTCTAGTTGGACTCATTGGATTTAACGGGTCGCATTGGATCGGACCCCGCCGCCCCCGAGCGTCGACCAGGCCTGCAATGTGGGGGGTTAATTTCCATATGCGAACTGGTCAACAGGCTGCTTTTTATTTGGAGGTTTTCATTTAATACCACCAGCTGGTGTAGGGTTAAATCCACAAGTTAATACGTTGTTAAAAGCTGATTGTTAAATTTCAAGCGAAAAGGGTTGAGAAGTGATACAATTTGTATTTATTTAAAGGACAGAATGTTTTTGTAAATTACATCTGGGTTTAAACCAAGTGAGACTGATATAGAGACTAATAGAGACTGAATTTTGATTTAAAGACACCTTAAGTTTACCAGATCACGAGTTCTATTATTATGTCTGTTTAAATTTAACATATATGTATATTTCTGACCCGCTAATAAATTACTGTTAAGATACAATGTTTGATTATTCGGCTTTAATAGTCGTGGTGTAAATATAAAAAAGTTTAAGTTGAAAGTCTACAAAGGAAAGTAACATAAACTAGTTGAACTCAGGGCGCTATCCTAGTGTGGGGGCATAAAGGAAACACTACATATGATAAATGAAGGAATGTTTTGAATGACAGTATAAGTTTATCTAATCGATGTCATTAAAGTCTATTGGAAATGACGTTTTACTTGTATGTGTTTACCGCTCTAGCTCTTACGTTGGTTGAGGAGTGGCATAGGCTGAAAAAGGTTAAATAAAGGAAACTGCTTATAACCACCAGTAAGGCTCATCATTGTTCAACTGGGAGCTACAGTTATAATCATCAAAATAAAAGAATTAACATTTGAAATATATCAGTCTGTGTCTAATGAATATAATACACAAGTTTCACTTTTTGAATGGAATTACTGAAATAAATAAATGTTTTCATGATATTCTAATTTTATCACCAGCACCTGTATACTGGTTGCATTTTCCAGTTAGTTTCCTGATTTATTGATTTTAACAAAAATAATTCCTTTGGTAACAAATCTACTTGACATTTCAACACAATAAATGTCTGCAGTCCTTCATAGCATCCAGATTCTCTTCGTTTCTGTTAAATTTATAACCAGATGTTTCTTTACATGAACAGTTTCTAAGCCGACTGTGAACCAACAACCCAGCTGGTCTCAGATATTCAGAGGAGAGAAGGTCACTCTGAGATGTGAGATCCAGGGAGGTGGAGGAGCTCAGTGGACGTATGAATGGAGAACAACCAACAGAAACTCTCCATCATCCAGTGAATACTGGATCATCTCAGCTACTGAATCCTACAGTGGAGAATACAGATGTTTGGGTAGAAGAGGCTACGAAATAACAGGATGGAGTGATGCCTTCAGACTGACTGTGTTCTGTGAGTCCGACGTCCTCTTTAATACTGAAAATGTTCTGTCTTTCTTCTCCTGATCTCCATGAACTAAACAGGACAACAAGAAACATTTCTGATTCAGGAGCCGCCATGAAGCTCATTATAACTACAGTTTATTTGTGGGAGAACAGAAAGAACTGACAGCAGGTTAAACTGTGAATTTATGGGAAATATAGAAAGAAGAAAAAACAGTTGAGATCTTCAGGAACATAAACAGGAGGTAGTAAAGAGAAACTCCATAGTTACAGAGAGACATTGAGGGTTCATTGCAGTGAGTCACAAACTGTCTTCTGATTGATTTATTGAGGTTGGTTCTCATAATTTATTCCTGGTTGGGTCATTATTTCACATTAATACAGATAAAGAACAATTTATCTCAGTCAGACTGCATTTGTTTGACTCAGACACATTTGAATGATTTGTGTTCAACAAACTAGAACCAAGCTGTTTGTGTTGTTGGTAAAATACAGGTTGGTCTGTTAGTGACTCTTGCTAGTTTGCTCTGCTTCTGAAATAATCTAGTTGGACCTGAGTTTGAATCATCAGAGCAGATCTGGAATTTCTCCTTAATTGTTGAACTTCTTACAGGAGTCATTTATAACAAACGTGATCTGGTCCATCAGTCTCATGCAAACTTCCTTTATTCTCTGTGGTTTTAGAAGCTAAATGATGCTAAATTTTAAAGTAGAGATTTTCTTTTAGCAAAATGCTTTCTGAAATAAATCATTTTCTGATGATTTTCTTGTTGTTCTTGTTGTCAAATTCAACAGCAAATAAACCCACAGCCTCTCTGACAGCAATGAAAACAATCATACCAGCAGGGGGCAGTGTTTCACTAAACTGCTCTGTGGACGCATCTACTGGCTGGAAGTTTGACTGGTTCAGAAATAGGGCACAATATTCTGTAGTTGGATCCTCCAGAACCAGTGAACCAGACGGAGTCCTCTTCATCTCAGAGGGAGGTGTGTACAGCTGCATAGGAAGAAGAGGAGATCCAGTTTTCTACTCAGGAACCAGCAGAGAGGTCACCATTCAGAGAACTGGTGAGTTTAGTTATCAGGTCATCATCATAACAACAGATGATCTTTAAATCCTGAATTTGTTCTTCATTTGTTCAGAAAACATTTATCATCAACAACAAATAAAATAATAAATAAATGAATCTCTGATCATGTCAAACTGTTTGTTATTGTGTGAATTTGATCATTAATGACTTTGTCAGTGTGCAGCTTCTCCAGAGGACAGATAAATATTTACAGTTTCCAGCTTTGGCTTATTTGAAACTGATTCTGTTGAAAGCCGCCACATTAATCAGATGTTGCTTTATTTTTATTATTTATATTAAAGATTTGTTTAGTTTCATTTTAACTTATCTATACTGTTTGCATTTCCAGTTAGTTTCCTGATTTATTGATTTTAACAAAAATAATTCCCTTGGTAACAAATCAACTTGACATTTCAACACAGTAGATGCCTGCAGTCCTTCATAGCATCCAGATTCTCTTCGTTTCTGTTAAATTTATAACCAGATGTTTCTTTACATGAACAGTTTCTAAGCCGACTGTGATCCAACAACCCAGCTGGTCTCAGAGTGCAGAAACAGTCAGTCTGATGTGTTACATCCAGGGAGGAACTCAGTGGACGTATGAATGGAGAAAAAACAAGTTAAATTATTATCCAACATCCAGTAAATATGAGATCATCACAGCTGACAGTGGAGAATACAGCTGCAGAGCAACAACTGACTTTCTCTTAACAGAGTGGAGTGATGTTATCACATTAACTATCTGTAAGTCATTAATACCTGACAGTGAAATGATCATTTACAGTGTTTCAGTGCGTCTGGTCTAAACAACATTAAAATAGCTCAATAAAGGAAAATAAAAGCAGCTGCTGCTGTTTCACACAATCATTTAATGTCTAACTTAAAACATATCTGCCCCTATCATCTAAACATGTCTGTATTTATCAGAATGTTTCTATTTATTCAAATATATCCTGTTACTGGTGATCTTGTTTGCTGTTTAAGAGGTTGAAACCAAAGCTTAATTTCTTCCTACTTTGCTCCCAGAGAGACTTCTTGTGATCTTTTAGAAGAGTCTTGCTAAATGAAACAAACATCTGAAAGAGCTTCTGGAGACAAAATGATCAAGATCACTTTCTAAGATTACAGGAAAGTTTGTATTTTACTGCGTGAAAATGATCTGAAATTACTTCAGGTTCAGGATTTTGACTGAAAAAGTTATTTAATTAGTTGAAATGATTGTTATGAAAGGATTTGAAAACTTTTTTAAATAAAATATCTTTATTTTATTTATTACCATTTATTTATTAGGTATTATTTATTGTACTTGATTCAAGGAAATATGTTTCTTTTACACGTTCTACTAGTCTCTGGGTTGTAATGTTCAATGTAAACAACTTTATTTATTTATTTGCTCCTGGTAAACTCCTAACCAGATATTTCTTGCTTCAGTTCCCATTAAACCCACTGTGACCCAACAACCCAGCTGGTCTCAGATATTCAGAGGAGAGAAGGTCACTCTGAGATGTGAGATCCAGGGAGGTGGAGGAGCTCAGTGGACGTATGAATGGAGAACAACCAACAGAAACTCTCCATCATCCAGTGAATTCAGGATCATCTCAGCTACTGAGGCCCACAGTGGAGAATACAGCTGCAGAGGAAGAACAGAAAGGTTTTCCTTGACAACATGGAGTGAAGTTATTAAAATAACTGTATGTAAGTTGTAGTTATTTATAACTGACATGGAAGTGATCCTTTATAATGTTACATTATGTCTCACATGGACAAAATACAAAATGAGATCAAATAAAACTAACAGCAGCTTTATTGTAGCCAACAATATAAAAAACAGAAACACAAAAATTAAGTTTTTTTATGCGATTTCCTACAATGAACAATACTTGTATATTTTTCCCAGTGCATTGATATTTTATACTATTTATGTCTCGTTTAAATATCACATGTAATTAATAATACTGTCAGCTGTGCAAATTGTCTCAAACCAACCATTATTTTCTTTATACTTTCCTACGATAGATTCAGATATTTTGACCATCTTTAAAGTTGTTTTAAATAATATTAAAGCAGCCAAAGTCCAAAGAAAGTCTCTGAAAGAGCTTCAGAAAGTTTGCAGAAACATTGATCAAAGTCATCTTAAAGATCAGTGATACCAGTAAAAAACTTTAACAAATTATATCAATCAGTGCAACTAATATTTGTGTTTTAAGTGAAACTGTTGAATGAAAAAAGCCCACAAAAAAAAAAACACAGTAAGACATTAAATGAAGTTTCAGAAAAAGATTTAAATAAAAACAGCTGAAAATCTAAATAAAGGGTTTCAACCAGAGGGAATTTCTGTTTATGTTACTTCAACATAAATATATATTCAGATTTGAGATATAACAATCATAACTTTTAAGGATAAATAAAATGAAGAGATCAGAGAGATGATGTGGTTTGACTGAGTTAAAAATCTCTCTCCAGCAGATGAACCTCAGCCTGTCCTCTCTGTGTCTCCATCATGGCTGAGTCCTGGAGCCTCAGTGACTCTGAGCTGTGGAGGGTTGGAGCATCCGTCTGCAGGATGGAGGTTCTTCTGGTATAAAATGGTTCCTAAACTATCCAGCAGCTCCTACAGCTTTGAGCTGCTGGCTGGTAGCTCCAACGGGACCCAACAGAACTCCTACATCGTTCATGGACCGACTCACACAGCAGGATATGTGTGCAGAGCAGCTAGAGGAGAACCAGCGTTTTACACTGATTACAGTGAATCAAAGTTTGTCTGGTCTGCAGGTCAGTTTCTTTATCTGTCTTTACTCTCAATAAATAAAACTTTTAGGGGTTTTGGTTTATTCAAGCATTAATTTTAAGTGTCATATTTAAACTAATAAAAAGGTGTTGGAGATTATTATTTCTGGAAAGAAAATAATGTAATTTTCATCATAATAGCGACTGATGGATCGTTCATATCACTGGATAATAAACACGAGTTACTCTGGATTCTTACTGTAATGTTCTCACCTTTTTATGCATGTCTAACAAGACAGAAATATGAGGTAGTTTCATGGTAAAAGTCATTTAGTGCAGATTTCAGACAAATGAACACAACTGATGGAGGAAAAGCTAAAGAAATCAGCAAGTAGGATAGAAGATAAAATCGACCAACATCTTTATAGCTGAGATAAAATGTTGATCAGGAGAAGCTGTTAAATATTCACCAATAAAATACAACTTGTTTCTGTAAAAGATGGAAGAATAATTTTTGCTTTGGTTGTTTGTTTTGTTTGAGACTCATTTAAATATTTAGAAAGTTTTAAAGCAGAAATCAAAGTTTAATCAACTTGTTAAATGTTTGTTCTGATCTTTATAACAAACAAAGCAAAGGACCGTTTGTAATGAAACATTTTAAAGATGTTTCTGAGCTCAGTTTAAATCTCATCACTTGTTGTTTTTCAGATCTTCATCCAGCAGCTTCTCTCTCAGTGAATCCTGGCAGAGTTCAACACTTTGGATCTGATTCAGTGTCTCTGAGCTGTGAGGGAAACTCTACTGATTGGAGAGTCTGGAGGTTTACAGGAACAGGCCACCTGTCAGCCTCTCCCTGCTCCTACTGGGGGGAAATGACTGGAGCTACATGTACCATTAAGCCATCCCAGTATCATAGTGGAGTGATCTGGTGTGAGTCTGGATCAGGAGAGTTCAGCAACGCCGTCAACATCACTGTACAGAGTAGGTGATGATTTAGGATCTTTTTCTTTACATCCTCTTTTATTTAAACATCACAAATATTAATGTGTTTCTGTAAATATATTAGCAGAGACTTGATTTTATTCTGCTGTTTAAGTTAAATTAAAAAATAATTAATCATGTAGTTGTTTTTATCTCTTCTTCCATCATTGCTACAATCACTGCACTACAGTTCTTTGGATGATATTAGGATGTATTTTGATCACTATTTAAAAACTGTTTAAAAAATAATTTAATACAGATTTTTAAAACTAAACATTCAGATTTCAATGCAAAATTGGTTCCCCTTAATGTAAATGACTCTCAGTGGATTGCTCTGTGTCTTGGAGAACATTAAAAAAGATATTTATTTCTGATATGTCTCAACTTCAATCCAAATGTTCGTATTAATACCCCGAGCTTCCATAAGTGGGTCAAAAATTAACCAAATTCATTTCCTATGAAGTTTCATGGGAACATTGGATTCTGATCAACTGTGACTGACAGCAATATATATTTAGTGGACCATACAGACTGTATCATTAGTGTCATCTCTAAAGATTATTTTACACAGCATCATCTGATACATGTCAGTGTTTTCTTCAGTATCATCTTATATTCAGGGGGAGGTGCAAGTTTCTACAGTAAATGCTAAACTAGCTCGTTAATTCTGGCCTGCAGATATTCTGGGTTTGTGATGAACGTATCCCCTATGCAATACATGGAATAGCTTACGCAGGGAGACGACCATGGGAGGAAGTGCAAAGGAATCTGGGAGAACACATTGTCAGTAGGATCAGAAACACAGGGCACAACATCACCTTAGACAACATCTTTACATTGTGTGCCTCATGCTCAGCACCTCCTGGAGCACCTACACCTTCAAGCATCAAACGCAGAAAACTGACATTGCCTTGACCCTGAATGCATCAACTGTTTCAAAATTCAACCCCCTGAATTCAAGAGTAGTATCACCAATGCAAGGCAGCTCTTCTTCACTGAGCTCTCAAAGGAGCTCGTCTCACCACATGAGAAGTCGACTGAAAGTTGCTCCCAACTGCAAACCCTGATTATTGAAGCGATGGGAAGGTGTGGAGGGACAAGAGCCACAACTGAGCCACAGGAAAGAGACCAACACGTCCAACTAAAGAGAAAGAGATACCAGATCTGCCTGAGCAAAACAGACCATAAGGTCAACAGTCTGTTTGCTATGTACCTGTGTGCAATGATCACAGCGACCAGTCTCACATACACACTCATGCACACACATAAAAATAGATACTGATATCGTTGTATTGCTTCTTTGCATATTTCTGTTTCAATTTTTAAATATTTTTCACATGTTAAAAATGAAATTGTTCCAACATTAAATATTTTTTGTAGAGACACAGTTAAAATACAAAATATATTACAAATAATTAACCTTAACAAAAATGTCCAGAAACACATTGATTCTAACACGGGTCAGTTTTGACCCACTTATGGAAGAGTTTAGGGTTCTGTCACTCGTTCATCTAAGGGTTAAACAACAAGAATACCATCAGATTACATTAAGCAGTTTAAGATGTTTTGACCTTATTCTCCTCAGATCTACTCTGACTCATCCTGATGTATGATGTCACAGTTCCTGTAGAAACCTGCAGAAATGTTGGTTTTTCTCTTCATCACCAATATTTTGTTTTCTTCTTGTTTTTTTAAAAAGAAATATTTCTTACACGATTTTATCCTCCATCTTAAGGCTTGAAATACCATTAACATACATTAGACCTCTTATAGAAATAACCTTTTTATCTTTAAAATCCCACCTTAAAGAGTGATTTAGTGAGATTTTATTTATAACCAGTAATTTCAAACTTTTCCAAATATTTATTTAACACAATGAGGCATCACTACTTGACTTTTAAGCCATTTCTTATACTTCCAAAACAATAAATGACTGAGAGGTTTTTCCTCAGAACCGAGCAGAACACAGACTTGAAAGTGTGAGGAGATGAAGTGGAGGAAGGTCACAGAGAGACACTAGAGTGTCAGAGCTCAGAGGAGGATGGATGATCTTTAGGAGAAGAAATGAAGAACATCATTTTAACCCACTGACCTGTTCATGTATTTGATGAAACATCTCTTGAGAGTGCATTGAACTATACATCAACTATGATAACCACTTTGTGTTGGACAATATTTTACATTACAACAAGACTGCAGAAATCAGAATGTGGTGCTGATCCATGGAAACAGACAATATTCATACCTCTGACAGATGTAGATTTAAAATGATCCTCATTGTATCAAGAGGTTTGTTTTAATAGGAAATGAAGCAGGCATCTCTCACTAGATGATAACTTGATGTCCAAGGAGAACCAATCTTGAAAAGAAAAGTAGCTTTTTTATTTACATAATAAAATAAAGCAAGTCAGTAATTATTCACACCCTCCTCAATTATCATTTAAAACATGTTTTTTGGCAATCAGACGCTGGCTATAATTAATGACTTTTGTTCTTGTTTCCCCTGATTTGGACCATTTATCTCCATTGATGAGCTCCAAGTGTTTGAGGTTGGAAGGCCTCTTTGTCATCACCCTAATCTTTAGCTCCCTCCACTTATTTTTTTTATCAGATTCAAGTTGAGAGAGTGTTTGTACCACTCTAAAATGTTCATATTATTTCCAATAATCTACAGTAGAATAACGATGAGTTTAATTTATTACATTACAAAAGACATATAATAAAAATTAATGTAAATTCATTTTTGTTCAATAAACATGTTTTTTTTAAACTTTTATAAAACTTTCTTTACCACTGAATTCTACAAGATCACTGCATCTTAAAGCATTGAAACAGCTTTAAAAGAAGTTCTGGAACAGATTATTCTCTGATTGTTTTACAGATGATTATTCTGCTCCTATCCTGGTGAGCCCCGTCCATCCTGTGACTGAGGGAGATCCTGTTACTCTGAGCTGCAGAGATAAACAACTAAAACTACTCTCCAATGTGTTTTTCTATCACAATAACAAACTCCTCCACAATGACAGCAGAGAGGAGCTGAACATCTCTGCAGTGTCAAAGTCAGATGAAGGTTTCTACAAGTGTAAACATTCAGGAAAGGAGTCACCACAGAGCTGGATGTCAGTTAGAGGTGAGGAGGATGAAAACATTTGATGCATTTTATTCAGTAAAACCTTTTAGTTGTTAGAGAGGAACAAGGTGAACACTGAGGATGTTTATGTGTTGCAGATTTCTCTCTGAATTCAAGTTTGAAACCACATTTATCTGCAGCTCATGAATGTTGTCATTAAATCTGCAGATAAATAATATTGATTCATTCTTGATGTCTCCTACCTCCAGTAACTGTGTCCAGTCCTGTCAGCTCTCTTGTGATGTTGATTGTTGGACCATTTATTGGAATAATTCTCATTATTCTCCTGGTCTTGTTGTGGCGCTACAGACGGTCCAAAGGTGAGACTTTTTTCTGCTCACAATGGATCAGATTGTTCATTTAAAAACTCTTTAATTATTCTATTATGGACAATAATTATTTTGATGTGACAAAAACTGGCAGCACGATAATCTGATTAATAAAATATGACAAATATGACTTTTCACAGATCTGTCCTGCATCAGGTGAGTAAGTTATATCTTTATTTCTTTTTCCTTGTGTTTTTTTCCTAATTAACTTTCATATATTTCTTGTGTTTCAGATCAAAGGTCTCAGAGAGCAACAGTCAGAGCTCCACCACAAACCAGACTGAAAACCATGAATACAGCTCCCTTCTTCTGGGTCAGAGCTTAATTTATGTTTCTTTTCTTCCAAATATAGATCATCTAACTTCAGTATTTCTACCATATGTTGGTATTTCCATTAATAATAGCCTGCTGGTGACCCAGAGTCCAGCCGCAAGGTTCATGCAATAGATGTGTGCAATACATGTTATGTGCAATGCTCAATGTAAAGTGATGTCATTTGAGATGTGATGTGAGGCAATCGTTATTGTTTGTGTGCTGTCTGCTGTGATCCAAAACCATGAAGGAGTTCAGCCCAGTTTCCCATAGAGACAATAAATATTGTTCTGTTCTTCTAAGTAACCAAAGGGAAACATGTTGGGCTGAGTCGTTTTATCTGATTTAAACAGGACATAATAAGATACACAATGGTAGAGTTTCTTTTCAAGCTTTTTTTTAGTTAAAACCATGTAAATTATTTAATAATTTACAGACAATTAAATAATGAAAAAATCTGAAATCTTTCAGCAGCAGATGAACGTGGAGATGTTACATACGCTCTCATTGAAATGAAATCCTATGGGAAACAGAGTGAGTCCCACATATCTACAATGAACAACATGAGAAATTAACTCAGAATAGTTTCATCCTTCATGTCTTTGTGTTGGTGATTATTTGATGATCTTTACAGGGAGACATCGTGGACCAGAGGGGGGCGCTGTTTACTCTGAAGTGAACCTAGGAGCTGCAGGTCAGTCGTTATAATGAAATGTGTCCTCCTGTCATTAGACTGCAGGTTATTACAGGTCAGCATGGAGTTCAGATCATCATCTGCCTTAGTGAACATCTACATACTAACTGTAGACATCAGCAGAAACTGGTAGATCAGACACACAGCTGAGGACTTTAATGGGTCTCTGCTTGATGGGAGATAGTTGATAAAGTTTAGTGCTCTGGAGCAGCAGGAGATCAGTGGTTCCCAACCTTCTCAGCCACAAAATAACACAGTAAGAGACCTGTTAGCCCAATTATTTGTTAAATATAAGCATTACTAGGAAATTAATTATAATAAACACAAACATGTATAATTGGTTAATCTGTTTGTAAACTATTCTTAATCTGATGTAATATTCAGAGCAAAAATACACTTTCTGAATTAACATTTTTATTAAAATTTCTAAGGAAAATTATAGCTTGTTGCTTTATTAACAACCACTGGTATAAACTGTAATCTAGACTAAAATGATTCAGTTTCTGATGCAGTAGTGAAGGAAATAAAAACATCTCACATTCTGTCTGGATGTCCTGTAATCCATCAGCTGTATATGAAAGAATAAAACTGACAAATATGACCTGAGATCTGTTTTCTGTTTCAGGCTCCACTCCGATGTCTGCTGTGATCGGCCCTGAAGGGAAAGCCAACAAAAACAGAGATAAGGGTAAAGGTCAGCATTTATCTGCAGTTCTTATTGTCCATAACGTGTATATAGAATATTTTTATGGCATTTAGTATGTTGCAGTATTGAAACTTATACTTTTTATACATTTTGTATTTAAAATATCTCTTCATTGACAGGAAAGCCGAGTCCTGCAGCAGCGGATGCAGCAGTTTATTCTGAAATCAGATCAGTACCAGCTCTGAGGGACAATGCTGCCATATAGGCTGCAGGATCTGATGGTTTATTCTGCAATTTATTACATGAGTTACTCTCTTAAGTCCAAAACCCCAGTACTGGGGGAAGAATTTAACTTTTTTTACTACTTTCATTTCTGTAAGTTCCCTTAGTTGAACATAAACATGTGTGGTATCTACAGAAATGTTAGAATCTTGGCTAAAAGCTGATATAAATTATTTCTACGAACACATTTAAAACTACAAGCAGTTGAATCAGAAACTAAACAAACCCCACAATGGCTTCACCACAAAACTCAGTCTCAGCTGTTCACCACACGGCTTCTACACACACAACAAAACACATTCTAAAAATATAAATGTCGTCACAATCCACCCTGAATTTACTCAAACAGCAGCAGAGGAAGACCAGATTTATCACTTGGGTTTGACATTCATAATTATTCACATGATGGTTATTAAATGATTTAAATCTAGTTGGATCTGAATTTATTCAATCAATTAATTGGACCTGTTTTGTTTATTGCCCTCTGACCTCTGACACTACAGTGTGAGGACTTGTTATATAAATAAACAGAATCTAATTTGGTTGCATTTTATGCTGTGTGACATAATGAAACACATACATGTGTAAAATATGTGATATTTTGTGTCTGGCTTTATTGCTGTGCTCCTCTTGTCAAATATTTCCTTATATTTTTAAAAGAACAGCATGATATGATAAACGCTTTGTGGGTTTTACCTTTATTTAGATATCTATCATTTTTATAGCTATTTTTGTCTTTCTGACCCTTGCATTAGCAGTGAGCTCTGTTGTTTTATTTTTCTTGTGTTATAAAGTAAGTACTCGTACTCGTACTCGTCGTCTTCTGCTTTATCCGGGACCGGGTCGCGGGGGCAGCAGACTCAGCAGAGACACCCAGAGATCCCTCTCCCCAGACACCTCCTCCAGCTCCTCCGGGGGAGCCCAAGGCGTTCCCAGGTCAGCCGAGAGACATAGTCCCTCCAGCGTGTCCTGGGCCTCCTCCCGGTGCCTGGAACACCTGTCACACACAGGTGTCTCCTGTCTGTATCGTGAGAGGCTGGTAGTGTTGGGGAGGCATGGTACTCCTCTCAGTCTTAACCGAAACTCTGATAAGTATTCCAACCCGAAACTTCCTGAAGTCGTGTGGGAAACAATTCTTAATTAAATGATGAAATGTATCTCTGTTTCTTTGATGCTGTTGCTGGGGAGACATCCACAGATAGGATGATTTTGTATGTATCTGGAAAAAGGTGCTGCACAACAACGTGGGGTAGTAAACGGGATGGAGCGCAGCCTTAGTCAGACGACACACAGAGGTTTCAAGGTAGCAGTGTAAGTGTGACGTCTCCTCTCTGAATTCAGATTGATTTTAATAAACTTGTGGAATCTACAACTGATCTCTGACTCAGGATTGTCCTTTGGGGGTGCCAAATAAAAAGAGTCGATGAGAGGTGAGGAGTAATGTAGGAGTTAACGGACGGCCAGTAAAGTTTCCTACCTCGACAGAACGTAGACCGACCGGTAAATCGAGAGCTTCGCTTTTCGGCTCAGCTCTCTCTTCACCACAACGGACCAGCACAGCGCCCCCATTACTGCAGCAGCTGCACCGATCAGTCTGTCGATCTCCGGCCCATTCTTTCCTCACTCGTTAACAAGACCCCGAGATACTTGAACTCCTCCACTTGAGGCAGGAACTCCCCTCCAACCTAAAGAGGACAAGCCACCCTTTTCCGGTTGAGAACCATGGCCTTGGACTTGGAGGAGCCAGTCTTCATCCCAGCCGCTTCACACTCGGCTGCGAACCACCCCAGCACATGCTGTAGGTTTTGGCTAGAGGGGGCCAGCAGGACCACGTCATCTGCAAAAGGAAGAGAAGAAATCCTCTGGTCCCTATACCAGACCCCCTCCGGCCCTTGGCTGCGCCTAGAAACCCTGTCCATAAAAGTTATGAAGAGGACCGGTGCCAAAGGGCAGCCCTGCAGGAGTCCAACATGCACCAGGAACATGCCTGACAGTGCCGGCAATGCGGACCAAACTCCTGCTCCGCTTGTACAGAGACCGGATGACACCAAATAAAGGGCCCCCGATTCCATACTCCTGGAGCACCCCCCACAGGGCATCACGAGGGTTACAGTCAAATGCTTTCTCCAGGTCCACAAAGCACATGTGGGCAAACGCCCATGAACCCTCGAGCATAAAGTAAGTACAATGAAATAAATGTTTAACTTGCAAATTTCTACCTTTGCTGCTAACTTTGCAGTGACGGATTATGTAATATGTTCCATTTTTTTATAATTTAAACAGAGATGAATGAAAACATGAACATTTATGGTAATCTCTGCCTTTAAATGTAAGAAGATCACGTTTCATCAGTCCCAGGTGTGGCTTAATATTGAACCAATGTAGATATTTATTGTCCTGTTAGCTACAAACTGTCATTATTTAGGGGTTTTTGGTTTTGGGTTCTTCTTTTATTTTGTTTTCACAGTTGAGTTTTGGATCCTGCTTCTGTTCATTGTTTTCCAGGTGGTGCTTTTAGTTGTTTGGTTTCTTGTGATTGTTGTGCTTTCTGGTTTATGTTCTGTTAGGTTTGATTATATCCTTGTAGTATTTAGTTCCAGCCATGTTTAGTCCTTGCCTCAGTCTGCCATAGCAATCAGCTTCATTCGGTCATCTTTCATAGCTTCACATCATATCTTGTAACATGGATTCAGCTACGTATGAACAAAACCCTGATATGTCTAAGGTGTCAATTTAATGCTAAAAACAGATGATTTTATAAGCTGTGCTCTAATGTTTAAACTCTGTAGACTCTCTGAACTTATAGGTTTTGTCACAAGTGCCTTTAATGCTGAGAAAATAAAAGGATACTCAACGAGGGTCTACTAAAAAGTATATGTTTGAAAAATATTAAATGTCCTTGTAACATCTTCTGTATCATGATAGTTACAAACAGAAGCCTCCCTGATCAGCTGTGCAGCATGTTGGGTTCGAATTATTCCCTCCTCTGCAAATGAACATGAAATCTCAAAAAGTAAAATCCACCACAGAAACGGTCAAACTGAAAAGTAGAGCAACCTGTTTTCAATGCTTGATGTGTTCATGTCCTGAAGCAATATTAAGATGGCCACAGTTATTGAACTATTCTGCAGAAAACACTCATTAATAAAAAGAAAAGTTGCATTCTTTCTGTGTCTATTTCTTGTCAGTAAATGTATAATAGCATTATAATTATCATGAAACTTCAGATCTTAATCATGATTAATGACATCCTACCAGGGCTGGACTGAGACCACAAGATGGCCCTGGTGTTTTTGGTCATGGTGGCCCACCATGGTTAGTAATATGATATGCTGAGACACATGACATACCATAGGATATATGCACACCTTGTGTTGTGTTAAAAATTTAAAATAAAGCACAGTAGCCTGCATGGAAGAGATTAACCATGTAAAAATGTCCTACAGTGA
Organism: Crenichthys baileyi; assembly: GCA_036173005.1. Lineage (NCBI taxonomy): Eukaryota > Metazoa > Chordata > Actinopteri > Cyprinodontiformes > Goodeidae > Crenichthys > Crenichthys baileyi. Next base: position 102,704 of record JAHHUM010000167.1, on the reverse strand, counting down.
GGAAAAATATTTGTGTTGGATAACATGGTGGCACATTAAAGTAGAAAACAAAAAGTGAATGTAGAGCACATCACCCCAGTTTTAAAGCACCCTGTATCTCAGAGAATAGACTTTAAAATAGACCTGCTGGTTCATCAGATTTGCTGTCAGTGTATCAACCTCCCAGACTACTCAGGTCTTCTGGTTCAGGTCTTCTCTGCGCTCCCAGAACCAAAAATGGAGAAGAATGCAGTGGATTGAATTTACTTGACTTGATATCCATTTGTTTTGATTCTATTGAACTGACTTTGTAAAGTGCATTGAGACAACATATTGTGATTTGGTGCTATATAAATAAACTGAACTGAACTGTTATATCTTTGTTTCTCTTTCTATGTTTTATTCATCTATAGCACTGTTAGGAATAACCTTTATTAATAGGCTCGTAGCTTTTTTTTCCCTTTAATGCAGTAGTGAAGTAAAGTATAAGTTCTAATGTTTCCCTTCTGTTACAATAGGATAAGAATGCTCGGAACAGCCTCGAACATAGCCTCGGAACAGCACTTTGAAATGCATTATCATTAAGATTTGTTATACAAATAAACTTGCCTTGAGAGATGCAAAGAAAGGAAGACAAAGAAGATAAAGAGAATAGATCAGTTAAAGTACAGTTTAAGCTTCAGGTGAACAAAGAGATAACTTATTTTGTATTAACACATGCTGACACAAAAGGCTGCATGGATCGTTGTGCTCTGAAGGAGACAGAGGTGAAGTCAGACACATCTGTCTGATACTGTGCAAAATGATCAATTTTTACCTGGTCTTAAGGTTTGGATCAGGAATGTTTATATTATCAATTGCCTGAATTTGTTATTTTGAAATCCTGTTTTGTATTTTCTTTTTTATTTCAGTCTTTGAAATACCAGAATTTGCAAAACTTGTATTTTTGTCTGTCTGATTGCATAAATATAAATATTAAATCAGATGTTATGATCAAACAGTTACTCAGTACTTGAGTAGTGTTTTTCCAAATACTTTTTATGTTGAAGTAGTGCTACTCTGTCATGAGTACATATTTGGGGTATTCTACCCACCTCTGCATCATAATGATGAAAACAATAACTTAAGGGCAAGCTAAAATAACACTGTAAGTTGGCATACTCAGTATTATTGGAAATTCACAGCAAATGTAAGCAAATCTCTCTCACTTTCCTGCCCAAACATACAACAGCCCTCCACCTACATGAAACATTTGTCTTTTGTATTAAATTGTACATAATGGTGACACGTTATCTTCTTAGAGCACGAAGATAGCTTGTTTTTGCTACTGTAACGGTGAGATTTCACCTTATGAGATTAAAAAATGTGTTTTTTATGCTTAATTCATTCTGCTAGTTTTAACCTTTTCAGCTACATCTTACCAGGCTGCTAGTAAACAGGACCTCCTCCTCAATCTGGCCCTGCTGTGTTTAGTCTCCTCTCTTCTCCTCTGAATCCACAGTCTTAAACTAGAGGCTGGCTTCACTGCAGTCCTAAAAGCTACATCTTCCTCTGTGCTACAGGTGTGTGTCACCCCATCAACCTGTGCACTTGTAGTGCCAAACATGTCAGGAAATGTTGCAGATTTTTCTTATGGATGTATGATTCTGTGGCCTTTTCTAATCATCTATTTGCTGCCCTAATTAAATATATTTGCCTTTGTTGCTTGTCTGCACCACCGCTCACTGCTACAGCTTACACAACATAACTGTTGATTTCACATAAGATGCAACACATATTCAAAGATAAACTGATACAAGAGGATGACACCCTTTAGGAGGGTTAAGAACAGGCATAGATAAAAGCAGGACTCACGCTACATTCTTGGCTCCTCTCGGTTCATCCCTAAGACGGGCTGAAGGTGGATGTCACTCTGTATCTGTTCAGTTGTATACTCTTTACTCTGATCATTTTGACATTAAACCTTGTTTTGTTAGGGATAACCTTTATTAACATGCTCCACAGCTATTTTGCTTTTATACTATACTGGAGTAAAGTATAAGTTCTAATGTTTCCCTTATGTTACAATAGGATAAGAATGCTCATAAACATACAGTAGAAGGATAAATGACCCAAGGATTGTCATAAATGACCTGAAGCTGGGGCACTGGGGTAGATAGTGGAGCAGCCGGTATAACTGGTTTGATTAGAAAGCTACAGCACACTTAGATTAAGTATGGACACCCGCTACTACACAATCTAACAGATAGACACCACAATGGTGACACATAGTCTACTAATAATCACTGAGGGAGAGCACATCCATTGCTTTGGATTGCCAGATATAAAACTGTATGTGACCTTCTATCGAGGCTCTTCGTCATGCTCTAACAGACGGCGACGGTCCGAGACGGGAGCCTCAGCGCTGATCTCTGTAATCATTCCTCTGCTTTAACTTAGATTAAATGAGCTAAAAGTTAGAAACTGGTTGAGAGTCGTTCCTTTAAGAGTCTTTAGATAGTGTGTGATCGCTTCATGGGGACCAAGTACCGGAGGAGCTCCGAGGCGTCTGACCGCCAGCAGTGTGCGGTAGCCTCGAACAGATTTCTCATTATTTCACAAGGTAAATACTTTTGCTGGTTTTACTGGTTGGGTCTCGTTACTGGAGAGAAACGGACCCGGTGGTGCACAGGGGGGGAAAGAAGGCCAAAAACTCCCATTTTACAACATTTTGCTGCTTACCCTTTAGGCTGTTGAGCCTTTAAACCTTGCCTTCCTTGGGCCCCCCTTGTGTTTCTTTGGTTTGTCCATTTTCACACGAAGTGACTTCTCCAACAACTCCGGTCAGCTTGGCTAAATTTGATCACCTCGGCAAGGGTGGTGGAGGGGCTGGGTGGGATGAGTAGAACTAACAGAGTTCAGGAAAATATATAAATGGGCCACGTTGCAAACACAGTTTTATTTATCCGTTATCTTTGTGTTTTATTCATAATTACCTTTTGTGCAGGTGTGAATACACTCAAGCGTTGTACTGAAATCATACCTGATCAGCTGTATGTTGCTTAGCAACGCTGCAACAGCATGTTGTGGGTCAGGGCACATAGAGCACATCGCCTCATTCGCTGATGCCGTTCTTCAATTTTTAATAGAGCTCTGTAAAACCGTGTTGAATGAGTTGATCTTGATAAATATGCAGAACAGAGATGCTGTTGTTTTCCTCCATTTGCGGGTCTGTCTTCTGTCCCGCCCCCGTAATTTCTTTCCAATGGTAGCAATGATCGTCACCCGCATGGCTTTGTTTACAAATTCTAGTTTACTTGCAAAATGTACAATGTGAAAGAATAGAGCACCAAACAAGTGGACCAGAGGACTTTCTCGGTGTGAATACACACCACCTATTGAGTGGTGTAATATTTTGGACAGTTGAAAGATGTTTGTTTAATGCACACACTGTAATGCAGTGCTGTAAATTATCTATACATAGAAAAATTGTGCCCTGAGTTCAGTGACAATGCTCTCACAGTTAGTTGAAGCTTCTGTTGACAAACATTGTTGGGGAAGGTGGGCTATACAAAGTTATTAAGCTTTTGTTACCGAGCTTCCAGTGTGATTCCAAAGAAACTTTGAAGCCTGTTTTCTACCTTATAGTACTGTGGAGAGTGGCAAACACAAATGGTCATATCTTCTATTATTATTTTTCACTTTCCTAGAGTTTGACATCATTGGAAAGCTTAGACTCCACTCTTTCAGGATCTGTACATAACTCAAAATGACCCCGGGTAGACCTGTTAATGGTTTTGCTACGGCTAGTCACATTTGTGAGATTAAATCACGGTAAATGCAGAAAGATAAAACTATTTGTGCAATTAGAATTTAGGCTGAATTTTCACAAAACAACAAAACAATATAAAATCACAAAATAAAACTTTAAACTTAACTTTCTCAACTGAACTTTCTCAGTCCATTTATCACTAACTTTAATTGGTTTTATGGATTTTATCAATGAATTAATAGTATATAATTCTCATTTAAAGCAGAATAACCCTGGTTAGACCTGTTTTAATTTTAAGTTTGTTTTTTATGGGTGTAAGTGGCTCTGTCAGGATGATGTAATATGTAATGTTGAGATAATGGAGATATACTGCGATATTTAATCTGTGTAATGGTAATGGTAAACAAGTAGTGGGAGATCAGAAAATGACCACCAACTCTCTGGAAAGGTAAGAGTCCGTCTTTTTGAAAACTTGAAGTTTTTTTCTGAAGTCATCAAAACTATAAATGAACACGTGGAATTATATACTGAACAAAAAAGTGAGAAACAACTGAAAATATGTCTTATATTCTAGGTTCTTCAAAGTAGCCACCTTTTGCTTTAATTACTGCTTCACACACTCTTGGCATTCTGTTGATGAGTTTCAAGAGGTAGTCCCCTGAAATGGTTTTGACTTCACAGGTGTGCCCTGACAGGTTTAATAAGTGGGATTTCAAGCCTTATAAATGGGGTTGGGACCATCGGTTGTGTTGTGCAGGAAGTGGATACAGTACACAGCTGATAGTCCTACTGAATATATATATATATATATATATATATATATATATATATATATATATATGGTGTAGGGCCTCCTTTTGCGGCCAATACAGCGTCAATTCGTCTTGGGAATGACATATACAAGTCCTGCACAGTGGTCAGAGGGATTTTAAGCCATTCTTCTTGCAGGATAGTGGCCAGGTCAATACGTGATACTGGTGGAGGAAAACGTTTCCTGACTCGCTCCTCCAAAACACCCCAAAGTGGCTCAATAATATTTAGATCTGGTGACTGTGCAGGCCATGGGAGATGTTCAACTTCACTTTCATGTTCATCAAACCAATCTTTCACCAGTCTTGCTGTGTGTATTGGTGCATTGTCATCCGGATACACGGCACGCCTTAAAGATACAATGTTTGAACCATTGGATGCACATGGTCCTCAAGAATGGTTCGGTAGTCCTTGGCAGTGATGCGCCCATCTAGCACAAGCATTGGGCCAAGGGAATGCCATGATATGGCAGCCCAAACCATCACTGATCCACCCCCATGCTTCACTCTGGGCATGCAACAGTCTGGGTGGTACGCTTCTTTGGGGCTTCTCCACACCGTAACTCTCCCGGATGTGGGGAAAACAGTAAAGGTGGACTCATCAGAGAACAATACATGGTTCACATTGTCCACAGCCCAAGATTTGCGCTCCTTGCACCATTGAACCCGACGTTTGGCATTGGCATGAGTGACCAAAGATTTGGCTACAGCAGCCCGGCCGTGTATATTGACCCTGTGGAGTTCCCGACGGACAGTTCTGGTGGAAACAGGAGAGTTGAGGTGCACATTTAATTCTGCCGTGATTTGGGCAGCCGTGGTTTTATGTTTTTTGGATACAATCCGGGTTAGCACCCGAACATCCCTTTCAGACAGCTTCCTCTTGCGTCCACAGTTAATCCTGTTGGATGTGGTTCGTCCTTCTTGGTGGTATGCTGACATTACCCTGGAGACCGTGGCTCTTGATACATCACAAAGACTTGCTGTCTTGGTCACAGATGCGCCGGCAAGACGTGCACCAACAATTTGTCCTCTTTTGAACTCTGGTATGTCACCCATAATGTTGTGTGCATTTCAATATTTTGAGCAAAACTGTGGTCTTACCCTGCTAATTGAACCTTCACACTCTGCTCTTACTGGTGCAATGTGCAGTCAATGAAGACTGGCTACCAGGCTGGTCCAATTTAGCCATGAAACCTCCCACACTAAAATGACAGGTGTTTCAGTTTCATTGTCCAACCCCTGTATATATTCAGTAGGAATTCGTCTTGGGAATGACATATACAAGTCCTGCACAGTGGTCAGAGGGATTTTTAGCCATTCTTCTTGCAGGATAGTGGCCAGGTCAATACGTGATACTGGTGGAGGAAAACGTTTCCTGACTCGCTCCTCCGAAACACCCCAAAGTGGCTCAATAATATTTAGATCTGGTGACTGTGCAGACCATGGGAGATGTTCAACTTCACTTTCATGTTCATCAAACCAATCTTTCACCAGTCTTGCTGTGTGTATTGGTGCATTGTCATCCGGATACACGGCATGCCTTCAAGATACAATGTTTGAACCATTGGATGCACATGGTCCTCAAGAATGGTTCGGTAGTCCTTGGCAGTGACGCACCCATCTAGCACAAGCATTGGGCCAAGGGAATGCCATGATATGGCAGCCCAAACCATCACTGATCCACCCCCATGCTTCACTCTGGGCATGCAACAGTCTGGGTGGTACGCTTCTTTGGGGCTTCTCCACACCGTAACTCTCCCGGATGTGGGGAAAACAGTAAAGGTGGACTCATCAGAGAACAATACATGTTTCACATTGTCCACAGCCCAAGATTTGCGCTCCTTGCACCATTGAAACCGACGTTTGGCATTGGCATGAGTGACCAAAGATTTGGCTATAGCAGCCCGGCCGTGTATATTGACCCTGTGGAGTTCCCGACGGACAGTTCTGGTGGAAACAGGAGAGTTGAGGTGCACATTTAATTCTGCCGTGATTTGGGCAGCCGTGGTTTTATGTTTTTTGGATACAATCCGGGTTAGCACCCGAACATCCCTTTCAGACAGCTTCCTCTTGCGTCCACAGTTAATCCTGTTGGATGTGGTTCGTCCTTCTTGGTGGTATGCTGACATTACCCTGGATACCGTGGCTCTTGATACATCACAAAGACTTGCTGTCTTGGTCACAGATGCGCCAGCAAGACGTGCACCAACAATTTGTCCTCTTTTGAACTCTGGTATGTCACCCATAATGTTGTGTGCATTTCAATATTTTGAGCAAAACTGTGGTCTTACCCTGCTAATTGAACCTTCACACTCTGCTCTTACTGGTGCAATGTGCAGTCAATGAAGACTGGCTACCAGGCTGGTCCAATTTAGCCATGAAACCTCCCACACTAAAATGACAGGTGTTTCAGTTTCATTGTCCAACCCCTGTATATATTCAGTAGGAATTCGTCTTGGGAATGACATATACAAGTCCTGCACAGTGGTCAGAGGGATTTTTAGCCATTCTTCTTGCAGGATAGTGGCCAGGTCAATACGTGATACTGGTGGAGGAAAACGTTTCCTGACTCGCTCCTCCAAAACACCCCAAAGTGGCTCAATAATATTTAGATCTGGTGACTGTGCAGACCATGGGAGATGTTCAACTTCACTTTCATGTTCATCAAACCAATCTTTCACCAGTCTTGCTGTGTGTATTGGTGCATTGTCATCCTGATACACGGCACGCCTTCAGGATACAATGTTTGAACCATTGGATGCACATGGTCCTCAAGAATGGTTCGGTAGTCCTTGGCAGTGACGCACCCATCTAGCACAAGCATTGGGCCAAGGGAATGCCATGATATGGCAGCCCAAACCATCACTGATCCACCCCCATGCTTCACTCTGGGCATGCAACAGTCTGGGTGGTACGCTTCTTTGGGGCTTCTCCACACCGTAACTCTCCCGGATGTGGGGAAAACAGTAAAGGTGGACTCATCAGAGAACAATACATGTTTCACATTGTCCACAGCCCAAGATTTGCGCTCCTTGCACCATTGAAACCGACGTTTGGCATTGGCATGAGTGACCAAAGATTTGACTATAGCAGCCCGGCCGTGTATATTGACCCTGTGGAGTTCCCGACGGACAGTTCTGGTGGAAACAGGAGAGTTGAGGTGCACATTTAATTCTGCCGTGATTTGGGCAGCCGTGGTTTTATGTTTTTTGGATACAATCCGGGTTAGCACCCGAACATCCCTTTCAGACAGTTTCCTCTTGCGTCCACAGTTAATCCTGTTGGATGTGGTTCGTCCTTCTTGGTGGTATGCTGACATTACCCTGGAGACCGTGGCTCTTGATACATCACAAAGACTTGCTGTCTTGGTCACAGATGCGCCGGCAAGACGTGCACCAACAATTTGTCCTCTTTTGAACTCTGGTATGTCACCCATAATGTTGTGTGCATTTCAATATTTTGAGCAAAACTGTGGTCTTACCCTGCTAATTGAACCTTCACACTCTGCTCTTACTGGTGCAATGCGCAATCAATGAAGACTGGCTACCAGGCTGGTCCAATTTAGCCATGAAACCTCCCACAGTAATATGCCATTGCCATTTTGACCCCGGTTTTGGCGGTTCTTGCACGCATATCTGAGCAAACTCCTCCTGCAGCTTTTGACGTAGAGACTTGAAATTCACTCAGTATACTCTTAAGGCATTGGGGATCAAAAGTTATCAAAAGCTTTTTGATACATGAAAGCTTGTAGGCGTGGCCACGCTTCCATTAGGAAGGTCAAATTTACTCCAAACTATATATGTTTGATCTTTGTCAGCCCCTAAACAGCTCTATTGGATTACATTGAAATGTGTATCAACGGTGCCCCCTAGCACCCTTCAAGTGCTCTAGCTCCCTCATACATCTTTGGATCCAACTCAAACTTAGAGTCCATTATTGTTGATCAATGCTGTACAAGTTCTTTCACTTTAGCCCCACCCACTAACAAGCAAGTGAGTGCAGCTTTCAGCAGGAAGGTCAGACTTCCGCCAAATTTTAAATGCTTCTCGCCAGATCAGTATGCGGCTTGACCGAAGGTTGTATGAAAGCCTGCTCACACTGCCGCCTACTGGTGAGGTATGGACCTGAATGGTGGGATCATCGTTGGCATGGAGTAGGTGATGCCATGCTCCCACGGTCGCTTCATACGCCGAGCAGCGCTGAGCTGCGAGGGCCGTCAAATGCTGCTTGCAGCTTTAATCAAAGTTGCTATTGCTGGCAATAATAAAAAAGAGGGCTGCACGGTGGAGCAGTTGGTAGCACTGTTGCCTTGCAGCAAGCAGGTGGATTCCCGGTCGGGGGTCTTTCTGTATGGAGTTAGCATGTTCTTCCCGTGCATGTGTGGGTTCTCACTGGGTACTCCGGCTTCCTCCCACAGTCCAAAGACATGCCTATTTGGTTAACCGGTCACTCTAAATTGCCCTTAGGTGTATGAATGAGTGTCTGCATGGTTGTTTGTGTGTTACCCTGCGATGGACTGGCGACCTGTCCAGGGTGTGCCCCACCTCCTGCCCACAGACTGCTGGAGATAGGCACCAGCTTCCCCGCAACCTACTATGGAATAAGCGGTTGAAAATGACTGACTGACATTTGGCAAAATAGTATAAATGAAAAGTGAGCAGGATAGGAGAACCCTTTAAGATCAGACCCTGAATTACCATGACTCTAGCAAGGGGGCCTCTGTGTCTGTTTATTTAGGACAAACAGCTTATCCCTGACTTCCTGGACTGTCTCCCAAGATATCCTTTACACACGGTCCCCCTTTGTCCCTTCTGGGGCCCTATGATGTGAGTCCAGGAGGGAGTTAAATTAATTCACTTTAAAACCTCAGAACATGCCTTTTATTGTTTAGCCAGTCAGGAACCAGAAACTTAAATTTAAATCAGAATCAGAATCAGAATCAGAATCAGAATCAGCTTTATTGCCAAGTTTGTACATACAAACAAGGAATTTGACTCCGGTACACTTTGCTTTTTGGTTTTTGTTTTTGCACTACAGAATATACATATTTACAATGTACAATATACACATATATAAATAAAAAGGTGCATTTGCAACATCTGTATGCTGTTGTTTTGTATTTTTATTGAATGTTCAACAGAGAAACAGCCTGGGGGAAGAAACTGTCTCTGTGGCAGCTGGTTTTTGTGAACAGCGCTCTGTAGCGTCGGCCTGAAGGCAGAACTCTAAAACAGTTTATGTGCAGGGTGTGTGGGGGTCTGCAGAGATTTTAGCAGCTCTTTTTCTGGACCCTTGACCTGTATAAGTCCTGGATGGAGGGAAGGTCAGCCCTGATGATTCTCTCTGCAGTCCTGATTATTCGTTGCAGTCTGGACCTGTCCTGTTTTGTGGATGAACCGAACCACACGGAGATGGATGAAGACAGGAAAGACTGAATGATGGCAGTGTTAGAAGATGACCAGCAGCTCCCGTGGAAGGTTGTACTTCTTAAGTTGCCTCAGGAAGTACAGTCTCTGCGGGGCCTTCTTCGAACAGTGTCTATGTGTGAAGACCATCTCAGGTCCTCAGAGATGGTGGTTCCTAAGAACCTGAAGTGATCCACAGCGACACGGTGTTGTGAGGATGGTGAGGGGGGGGGTATGGAGGTGGGTTTTCCGAAAGTCCACCACCATCTCCACAGTCTTGAGTGGATTTAGCTTCAGGCAGTTCTGACTACACCAGTGTACCAGCCGATCCACCTCCTGTCTGTATGCAGACTCCATCACCGTCCTGGATCAGTCCAATGACAGTGGTGTCATCTGCAAACTTCAGGAGTTTCACGGACGAGTCCGCTGAGGTGCAGTCATTTGTGTACAGGAGAAGAGGAGTGGGGATAGAACACACCCCTGGGGGGCACCAGTACTTATTGATCTGGTTCGGGAGAAGATGCTCCCCAGTCCCCACCTGCTCCTGTCGGTCCGTCAGGAAGCTGTTGATCCACTGACAGGTGGAGGGGTGGGACGTTGAGCTGGGTGAGCTTCTGGTGGGGGATATCTGGTAATGATGGGTTGAAGGCCAAGCTGAAGTCTACAAAACAGGATCCTGGCGTAGGTCCCTGGACGGGCGAGGTGTTTCAGGATGAAGTGTAGACCTAAGTTAACAGCATCATCTGCAGACCTGTTTGCTCGGTACACAAACTGCAGGGTGCAGTAGAGGACCTGTGATGTCTTTCAGGTGCTTCAACACCAGCCGCTCAAAGGATTTCATGACCACAGACGTCGGGCTACAGGCCTGTAGTCATTTAATCCTAGGATGGTGGGTTTCTTTGGGACTGGGATGATGGTGGATCGTTTTAAGCAGGAGGGGACCTCACACTTCTCCTGTGACTTGTTGAAGATCCGGGTGAAGATTGGAGCGAGTTGATTTGCACAGGCTTTCAGGCATGATGGGGGAGACGTCATCAGGTCCTCCAGCTTTCTTTTGTTTCATGCGCTGAAAGAGCCTGTTTTTCTTCTTCCTCAGAGATCTTTAGTGCAGGCAGAGGATCTGAAGGTAGGGGTTGGTTGCTTTGCTGTCGAACCTGTTCCTGAATGGGATGTGGAGGAGTTGGTTTGAGGTGTGAATGGCTTCTTGTCATGTCTGCAGTAGAAGCCATTCAGACGGTTAGCCAGGCGAGGACTTTGTTCAGGAAGGGTGGTGGGGCTTTTGTAGGCAGTCAGGTTTCTCAGACCAGTCCATACAGCCGAAGTGTCACCCGTTTGAAAGGCTGTTTTCAGCTTCTCACTGTAGCTTCTCTTTGGCTGCTTTGATCTCCTTTGTAAGTCTGTTCCTGGGCCTGCCTGTACCGCGCCCAATCTCCACTACTGTGAGCTTCTTTCCTGTCCCTGCGCAGATTCCTGAGGTTTTGGAGTGAACCATGGCTTGTTGTTTCCAAAGGTGCAGAAGGTCTTGTCTGCACACACATGGTCGTCACAGAAACTGATGTATGATGTCACCACATCAGTTAGTTCGTTTAAATCATGGGCTGAGGTTTCAAAACAGTCCAGTCTGTGCATTCAAGCAGGGTTGTAGCATCTGCTTCGATTCCTCAGTCCACTTTTTAACAGTGTGAACCACGGTTTGGAAGCTCTTAGTTTCTGTCTGTTAAGTTGGGATGAGGTGGATAAAGGCAATGATCCGAAAGTCCCAGAGCACCCTGGTAACAGCATGGTATGAGTCCTTAAAAGCTGTGTAACAGTGGTCCAGGTGTTTTTGTCTCTGGTGGGACACTTAATATGCTGTCTGTATTGGGGAGCTCATTAGAGAGATCGGGGCTGTTAAAAACTCCCAGTATTATAATGAAAGAGTCAGGGTGTTTTTTCTCCACGTCTGTAATCAGTTCAGCAAGATGTTTTTCCGCGGCAGAAGTGCAGCCATGCGGACGAAAATGAGCCGATTATTATGAACGAGAAAAACTCTCTCGTGAGTAAAACGGTTACCAGATTATGGAAAATGACTCCAGATCCGGACTACAGTTTTTTCCCCAGCACTTTTATGTCTCTGCACCAACCTTCGTTTATATAAAAGCAGATTCCGCCTCCTCGCTTCTTTCCTGATAGCTCCGCGCTGCGATCCGCTCTGAGCAGCTGGAAGTCCCGTATCAGCAGTGCGCGGTCCGGGATGTTTTCACTCAGCCATGTCTCGGTGAAGCAGAGAAGCGCTGATCTGCGGAGGTCCGAGTTTTTACCGGTGAGAAGAAGTAGCTCGTCCATCTTGTTGCTTAGAGAGCGGACATTTGCCAGGTGGATTGAAAGCAGTGGTGTGCGAAGTCCTCTTTTGCGGAGCTTTACCAGGGCGCCAGCACGCTTTCCCCTCCGACGCCTACGGCGCAGTATCCCGTAGAGTGCCGCCGCTTCGCTTGCTCAGTGAACCTCGGATATAAACACACAAAATACAAAAACAAGGAGAGAGCGAAGCTCTGAGGCTGCCATCGTCGGCGCCATCTTGGTCATTGATGAAAGATAAATGAAAGACACTTGGCAAATACGAAAAGAAAAACTCTGAGAGGTGAGGTTTTGTGTATTTAAAATAAATGTAATGAAAAATGAAAAGTTTATTTTACAATAAGGTCATCAAATACAAGAATCAAAATATTATATGAAAGGTTTGACAAGTTATTTATGCTAAAGGTTCCTCTAAAAACGTCCTCAAAGAATCATGGGGAGGGCACCACCTTTAAAAACTCTGAATCTTCTCTTAATCCTTTTTGAAAGACAGTCTAACACCAGTGTTCTAAGATTTTATATGAATAGATAAGCATGATTAAAATATGAAGAGGGATTTAACACACAAAATACTTTGTGGAGTAAAGTCTCTAATGCGAGGAGGCTGTTGTTGGTGTCTTGCTCCTTCAAGCCGTTTAGGGAGTTCCTTTCCACTTCTCCTCGTCTATCTCACTTCCACCGTCTTCTCGGACACAGATAACAGAAAACTCCTCTGGCCCTCGAATGACCCACGACCCCAACACGTGGATGGCCTCTCGCATCCATAGACTCACTCATGCTGGTCTGGACAGGTGCCAGGAGAGATTGAAGAACGTGGACCGGGGTCTGACCTCTGACCCTGTTCTTCCTCTCCACCCTACAGTTTTCTTTATTTTGTGTGAATGTCGGGCTTCGACATTAAAACCTCCAGCAGTGAAGCTGAGAGGTTTTTCTTCTTTTAAATGTCCACATTTGGGATTCATTATTAACATGATTACAAAATGCGAAAATAAAACACATTTGATTGTTGTAGAAATATAACAAGATGCAGAACTAAAATAATCATGAAATCAAATAATGAAAATACTATTACATTTTGTAAATCTGATTAATTTAACTCCCTGCAGATTAAACCTACATGGCAGCAATGTTACCCAGAGCTGTTCCTGATCGTAGAATAAACTGCAGCATCTGTTGATGCAGGACTCCAATGTCCTGCAAACACAGATCACACATTTCACAAATTTACTGAAGACTTTCAGTAATGAAATATGAGAAATAAAGTGAAAACTAGTTCTGTTTAAAAGGTATTAAAATGAGTTTTTTAATTTATCCAAAAGAAACACATTGGATAGTAAAGACTTTTAATAAATTATGATATTATTTACTTTATTGTTGTTCTGGTTGGTAGTTTTAGCCTATACTGGAGTCTAAAACAGAAACCAGACCCTTTGATACTTTAAAAAGCAAACAGCACTGTGATCATTGTCAGAGTTGTTACAGAATAAAGACGGCTGGGATACAGTCATGTTATTCATTACTAAGAAGCAGAACTTTAAGTGGAACCTCTAAATGTGGCCAAGATTTTTCCCAACTAAAAAGAAAAACTAATAATGTCACTGACAGTCTAACCAAAGCAGATGATTATCTGACCTTCATGCTGAGCTCTAATTACTTGGTTTCACGTTAACGTAAACAGAGTCTTCCTCTGGATGATGAGACCTCTCTGGAAAGTTGCAACATAAAACATAAATTAATGTTTCAAAATCTCCTGAACCTGGGTTTCATCTATCTCAAATATTTCAGGATTTTATATTAGTTGCCTGTAATCAGTCTCATGAAATAACTTGGTTGTTCCAGCTCTGTTTAAAACATATACTTTACCGTTTCCAGTGGCTCCACAGGTTTGGATTGTCTCATACAGAGAACTGTTGCCTAAAGTAAATAAAAAGATGTCAAAGAAGATCTGATCTGAAAGCAGTTATATAATATAATAATATTTTACCGTATTTACAACAAAACGGATCCATTCTGACTGTTTAAGGCTTAAAAATGCTTTCTTTTTTATGAAACTGAGTCACCATAAAGAGAGAAATGACAACAAGACTAACCATGGAGCAGAGAGCTGTAAACATGACTTTCAGCTTGGTTCACTCCATGATTGGTGGTGGAGCTCTGACTGCTGCTTTCAGACTGAAATAACCTAAAAATATTAAAGTGAACTAAATTTAACAATGAAAGAAAGGATCAAGAGTTCATGTTTAAGATGAGAGGACAGATATTTAATGTTGACCTGATGCAGCATAAATCTGTGGGGATAAAACAAGGCAGTTGGATCATTAATGTCAGAATTAAACTGATTTGCTGTATTTTAAAACACATTATTTGATATGTTTTATTAATTAACAATGTATTGAAGTTAAGCAGCAATCTAATCCAGTATGAGAAGAAAAAGGTCTCACCCTTGGACTGTCTGTGGCGCCACAACAAGAGCAGGAGAATAAAGAGAATGACTCCAATAACTGGACCAACGATCGACAGCACAGGAAATGAAGAGCTGACAGGACTGGACTCAGTTACTGGAAATAACAAAACATTACAAAGAAATGAATGTTAGTTATCATTAGATCCAATGACACCATTCACTGTTTCCAGAAAAATGTGACTTAGAGCTGGGAAGCAGACATAACTCTTCAGAACATCCACATAAACCTCAGCGTTTACCTTGTTCCTCTCAAACAACTTGCTGGTTTAATAAATGGAGATGAAGCAACAATAACAAATGAATTTATTCAGTTCAGTGGAATTAACCTGAACTCAATATGTTTTGATTCTGTTCATTAAAAAAAAGAACGAGTTTCTGAAACAACTCTGATGAAAAATGCTGACTGGGTTACATTTCAGCTGCAGTTTGCTCCAAGCAGATTTTGTGATAGGGTGGGAGCTCTGTTACAGTCTCTTGCCAATAATTAGGGTCAGTGTATCCACTACAGAACAGATCTGACTCACGTTCTTCAGTTTTGTGGAAACCTATAAACCTTTAGGACTTTTTTTAATTCTTTAACTTTTCTGACCTTGGTTGAATGACTTTAGTCAACCAAAGAAAGTAATATCAGTTAGCAACTGTCATTGTCTGATTTAAAAGAAATACCTTTTTGCTTTGTAACCAATTTGATTTGTTTTAATTTCTATTTATTTGTTTATTGCTGAGACTACAGGTGAAATACCAAAGAAAGCTGTTTTAAGGTTACACAGGGCCTTAAGCAGAACCTGATTCAAGGGCCCACTTCCAGTTCAGCTCATCTGTAGAGCAATCAGAGACAGCACTAAAGTCTTGAGTGCTGTGCTCTGCATTTTCCATGTGGACACGGTGCTCATTGGCTCTTAGGGTTTCCACAATGGCGTCGTCAATGCTAACACTCTGGAGAGCTATTATCATCTTGATCACTTGAAAGAGGTCATCCAAACAAGTCAAAATGGCATCATATGATAAATTAGCCCCTCAATTTGATCTGCTAAGGTAACCAGAACCAAATGAAGTTCATGAAACTCCACCAGCCTTCCTAAACCTTGAGCTGGTGCAGTACCTGCTCAGGGAGCAAATACCCAGGAAACTAATCTCTATGTAAGGATCAACCAATGAGGATGCAGGTCCAGCCCGTTGACACTGATTGGCTGACAGTCATTCGGTTGTAAAGTGGCATTATGAAATAAACGGCCATGAGGAAAAATCTCCCTTATAAATTAAAAGCTGGCTTTAAAAAAATGATATTTTGAAAAAAAACTGCTGGAATTACATTAAAAAAATGCCCTTAATAATAATTTGAATTATTAGGTAACGTTTTATATACATTTTTATTATAAAGCTGTTTTTTAATGAAAAATGAAATATATTTCATATTGAGCTGAGAATTTAACATACATTCAATTATTTCACAATTTCATTGTCACACTTTCCATTTATATATTATTTATTTATGTAGATACTTCATTTATTCATTTAATTTTGAATACTTTGGCTGTTCCATATTTAATTCAGTTTTCAATTCAGTTTATTTATATAGCGCCTATTCACAACACATGTTGTCTCAAGGTACTTCACAAAAGTCAGGTACATACATTCCAATTAGTCTTAAACATTGAACAGTGCAGTCAGATTCAGTTATTTATTCAAATTGGATAAAAAGTTTTTCTGTCTAAGTAAACCCAGCAGATTGCATCCAGTCAGTGACTTGCAGCATTCACTCCTTCTGGATGAGCATGTAGAGACAGTGGACAGTCACTGGCGTTGACTTTGCAGCAATCCCTCATACTGAGCATGCATGTAGCAACAGTGGAGAGGAAAAACTCCCTTTTAACAGGAAGAAACCTCCAGCAGAACCAGGCTCAGTGTGAGCGGCCATCTGCCACGACCAACTGCCGGTTAGAGAGAACAGAGCAGAGACACAAAGAGAACAAAGAAGAACTGATCCAGGAGTACTTTCTATGGGCAGGAAAAGTAAATGTTAATGGATGTAGCTCCTTTAGTTGTTTCACCTAGAAAGAAAGAACTGATAAACTTTGAGGCAGTTTTCAAGGTTAGAGTCTGAAAGAGAGCACATACAGTTAGTTACAGTAAAGCTCAGTCAATCGCCATGTCTAGGAGAGAGAAAGGGTTAAACACTGAAAGACAGGGCCATGTGGCTCATCGGTAGAGGGTGAGCATTAAGTTGTTGCCAGCAGAAGCTCGGACGATGCCCCTCTCCAGAAAAGTGTCACAGGTAGACACAGAGTCAGGCCAGGTGTAGCTTCTAGGAAGAGAAAAGAGAGAGAACAAAGTTAAAAGCTGAAATAACAGCAAATAATGCAAAATTGGAGAGTAGTGTGAGAATGTAGCGAAGAGGGTGGAAGTGATCATTATGTCCTCCAGCAGCCTATAGCAGCATAACTACACAGAAAGTTTCAGTTCAGATTATTTAGTTAGACGGCGCTTATTTACAACAAGGCCATCTCAAGGCACCCCACAAAGGGTCCCACTGATGGTCATTGTTATACTAAAAACCACAAGGATTGGGATACCTCTCTCTGTCAGACTGATTATAACCATTGGAAAAGAGAAGGGGTCATACAGGTAGCAGAAATGGAGGGTGTGTTTGCACCTCAACCATAACTGAGCTGGTTTAGGCTAAACCTGACTCCCCCTTACTCCATCCAACAGGGAGGAAGGAAGGCTCCCTCCCTGATAAACGAAGCCACTCTAGCTATAAGCTTTATCAAAAAGAAAAGTTTTAAGCCTAGCCTTAAAAGTAGACAGGGAGTCTGCCTCATGGACTCAAACTGGGAGCTGGTTCCACAGGAGAGGAGCCTGATAACTAAAGGATCTGCCTCCCATTCTACTTCTAGAGACTCTAGGTACCACCAGTAAACCTGCAGTCTGAGAACGAAGTGCTCTGTTAGGAACGAATGGAACAATCAGATCTCTGATGTATGATGGAGCTAAATCATTAAGGGCTTTATATGTGAGGAGGAGAATTTTAAATTCTATTCTGGATTTAACAGGGAGCAAATGAAGGGAAGCTAAAATAGGAGAAATATGATCTCTCTTTTTAATTTTCATCAGAACTCTTGCTGCAGCATTTTGAATCAGCTGAAGGCTTTTAACTGCATTTTGTGGACATCCTGATAGTAAAGAATTACAATAGTCCAGCCTTGAAGTAACAAATGCATGGACTAGTTTTTCAGCGTCACTCCTGGATATATTTCTAATTTTGGTTCCAGAGGTGAAAGAAGGAAATCCTAGAAACCTGTTTAATATGGGATTTAAATGACACTTCCTGGTCAAAAACAACATCAAGGTTTTTTACTTTATTACTGGAGGTCAATTTAATGCCATCCAGGTTGAGTGATTGACTAAGCAGTTTCTTTTTTAAAGACTCCGGTCCAAAGACGACAACTTCTGTCTTGTCTGAATTTAGAAGCAAAAAATTTAAAGTCATCCAAGTTTTTATATCTTCAAGACATGCTTGTAGTCTATCTAACTGGTTGGGCTCATCAGGATTTATGGATAAGTAAAGCTGAGTATCATCAGCGTAAAAGTGAAAATGTATTCTATGCTGCCTGATAATTTGACCTATTGGAAGCATATATATATAGTAAAGAGAATTGGCCCAAGTACTGAACCCTGTGGTACTCCACAATTAACTCTGGAGTTTAAAGATGATTTATCATTTACATGAACAAACTGGAATCTGTCAGACAGATAAGATGTAAACCAGCCTAGCGCTGTTCCCCTGATCCCTACAGCATATTCAAGCCTTTTTAAGAGAATATTAAGGTCGACTGTATCAAATGCAGCACTGAGATCTAACAGAACCAGTACAGACACAAGTCCATTATCTGAGGCAATAAGAATATCATTAGTGACTTTCAGCAGAGCTCTTTCAGTGCTATGATGAGCTCTGAAGCCTGAGTGAAACTCTTCAAAACAGGTCATTGCTGTGTAAATGCTCACACATTTGATTAGCAACTATTTTCTCAAGAATGTTAGATAAGAATGGAAGATTGGATATAGGTCTGTAATTTTTCAAGTCATCTCGATCAAGCGAAGGTTTCTTAAGTAAAGGTTTAATTACAGCTACCTTAAAAGCTTGTGGTACATATCCATTTACTAAAGATACATCAATCATATCTAAAATGGGGCTGGTAATCAGAGGAAACACTTCCTTAAATAATTTGGTTGGGATTGGGTCTAACATACAAGTTGAAGGTTTAGATGAAGCTAATATTTCTGATAACTCAGGAAGCTCCACAGGATCAAAACAGTCCAAACACAGATCAGGTTCTACAGTTACTTCCAACTGTTGTCTCCGGAGTATGTCAAAGATTTTATTTAGATAGCTTTCTCCCTTCAGAAATGAAACTATCAAAATGGCATGGGGCAAAACAGGAAAAACAATAAATTTATAAGTGGACAAATGCTCTTTCAAAGCACTGCTCAGTCAGTAGTGTGCAACAGTGACATCTCTTTGTGAATGTGTTTCATTTTCTATTTAGCAGTATAAAAGAACTGTGTGGTAAGTTAGAAATAGCAAAGCCACATTTTAGAAGTTCTCTAATTTTTGTTCTCACTGTAGGAATATTAGATATAGGGAAGACTGAACTGCTCCAGACATTCTCGATTGTTGCTTTCAGCTTCACCTTGACTGGCTGTTGTGTCAGGAAAAGGATGGTTCTTTAGATAAACATATGTTTACTAACTAACAGTGGGCACTTACAGTGCGTTTACATTGGTGATAACTAAAACCATTAACGTAAGAAATGGATAATAGGGAGTTTTCAAAAGGTGTCAACAGTGTAAAATCTTATTAATTTTATTTATTCTTGAAGTTTCGCAGCTCCGAAAACAGAATAGAGAAGCTAAACAATTTGCCTGAGTCAATTGCTCTTATACCAAAGTGAAGCTAAAATATTGCACTTATTGGACATGATAATTATTTTTAGATCTGGACTCTTAGGCCATTGGATAAAGTTTTGCCTAATCCAAGTTACTCTGTCACAAACTGGAGTCCTGACCTATGATTAGTTGTTTAGATGGACTACAGGAACCACATATCTGTCTATCAACACAGAGACACAGGAGATTAAAAAAAAACATAACCCCCTTTTCCACCGAAAGCCCCCGGATTTGTTTTACCTGGGTAACAGGAATCCCACGGACTGGACTCACCTGATACTGAGAGTATGATGGCTTTGCTCCATGCTGTTAAGGAATACCAGTCATCTTTGCGTCTACACTGACACATGTAGTCTCCACTGCTGGACTCAGAAACTCTGAAGGTCCAGTCTTTACTGTTTGTCCTGTGTATTTCTGACCCAGATCTCCTCCATTCATACATCCACTCAGTGGTTTCTCCTCCCTGGACCTCACATGTCAGAGTGATCGTCCCACCACTGAAGACCTGAGGCAGGTTTGGTTGTTGTGTCACAAAAACCTTGTTGGAAACTGTTTACATCAGATATAAACAATCATGAAACAAGCAGAATCATAGGAATCATAAGCAAAAAATCGGGTGCAATCTAAGTACCAAATCCTTTAACTCACGTTTTATTTCAATAGTTTCTTCATTACTTATTTCTGTGTAGAAGTCTGAGTTTCCTCTCACTCCTACGCACCTGTAGATTCCTCCTTGTGTCACAGAGATAACTCTGTTTTCTTCATTATCTGTTTTGACGTCAACTTCAGATGTGTCTGAGGTCCTTCTGAACCATCTGTATTTCCATCCAGCAGAGGTCTCTACAGAGCAGGTCAGGGTCACACTGCCCCCTACTGGTATGGTTGTTGAACCTGCTGTCATTGTAGCTCTGGGTTTATCTGCTAAGTTTAAACAAAAATGTGAAAAACATTTATTGTGAGGGTATTTTTCTGTCAAGTTAGTATCTCAAAGATTTCTATCATGTCATATGACAATTATAAAACGTTATTTTAGAAAATATCAAGCTATTTGTCAATTCAAGATATTATTCTGACTTATTTTATATTATAAGTAAAGAAAAACAAGAACAAACACAATTCACCTGATACTGAAAGTGTGATGGCTTCACTCCACTGTGTTGAAGAATACCAGTCATCTCTGCGTCTACACTGACACATGTAGTCTCCACTGCTGGACTCAGAAACTCTGAAGGTCCAGTCTTTACTGTTTGTGCTGTATATAAATGACCAAGATCTCCTCCATTCATACGTCCACTCAGTGGTTTCTCCTCCCTGGACCTCACATGTCAGAGTAATCGTCCCACCTCTGAAGATCTGAGGCAGGTTTGGTTGTTGTGTCACAAAAACCTTGTTGGAAACTGTGTACATCAGATATAAACATTTGTGAAACAAGCAGAATCGTGGAAATCAAAAGCAAAAATCAGGCACATTTTTTGTCTAATAGTTTTCTAAATGTATCAAATTATTTAACTTACGTTTCATTTCAATAGTTTCTTCTTTACTTATTTCTGTGTAGAAGTCTGGGTTTCCTCTCACTCCTACACACCTGTAGATTCCTCCTTGTGTCACAGAGATAACTCTGTTTTCTTCATTATCTGTTTTGACGTAGACTTCAGATGTGTCTGAGGTCCTTCTGAACCATCTGTATTTCCATCCAGCAGAGGTCTCCACAGAGCAGCTCAGGGTCACACTGCCCCCTATTGGTATGGTTGTTGAACCTGCTGTCAGTGTAGCTCTGGGTTTATCCACTGTCATTAAAAACAGAATTTGATCAGTTTTAAATGTATGTCAGGTTTTCAGGAAGACATCAAATCAGGTCAAACACATATGTGCAAAATATATTTATCTTCCCTAATGAGTTATTACAAGTAAATACAAAAAAATACTTTATTTTCCAGGTGTAAATAACTAATCTCCTTACATTATTAGACTTTGCTTCAATTAAATGTTAAAGGTGACATACCATGCAAAATCCACTTTTTTAGTTCTTAGTTCTTTTTTGTGTATTGGGAGTCTCTGAAAGTCTAGAAAATTTTAATTTAGTCTCTCCAGATCCCTCGATGATATATTTGGATGCTTTTTAGGTCATATTTGGTCAGTCTGTTCAGATTTTTGCATTTTCTATTATGTTTTGTTCTCTATTACGTCACAGTATTTTCTGTAGAACTTCTAAAGATAGACATGAATTTCCGACTAACCAATCCAGCGAATGTGCCATTTTTTTTCTCGCAGTTTTCTTGTAGTTCAGGTTTAAGGATGGCGAAGCAGCAAGCGGAAAAATCTAAATGTTCTGTTGTCGGGTGTATTAACCCACATTAGTTATTACGCCATCCCCCAGGATCAGAACCGCTTCAAAGTGCCTGGTTAAATTTGATTTTTCATGGAAATCTACCTACAGCAGTGAGGAAATTTCCATTTCCCCACTTCAAGGACGAGTTTTTCAGCAACGTCTGCAAGTATCAAGAAGAATTTGCTGAAAGACTTCATCTGATTAAGGGGTCAGTTCCTTCTGTCTATGGAAACAAAAGACACAGCGAAGAGGTAAGCTACAAATAAAATGACAACAAACTTTATTTTAGACATTAATTTATTGTGTGTTGATATGACGTTGTGTCCAATGTTCTGATAGCAGTAGCATCTTGTCTTTTGCTTGTGTTAGCGCTGTGTGC
Source organism: Crenichthys baileyi (assembly GCA_036173005.1). NCBI lineage: Eukaryota > Metazoa > Chordata > Actinopteri > Cyprinodontiformes > Goodeidae > Crenichthys > Crenichthys baileyi. Next base: position 80,304 of record JAHHUM010000167.1, on the reverse strand, counting down.
TGCTTTTACCTCCTTGAGGACAAAACCGTCCCGCGTCTTTGGAATAGCATTATTACATAAACAGTTTTGCATAGTTTTTGGCATTTTTGTCTTGTTTCTGCGCCACTAGATAATTGTATCTCCATTATCAAACTAGAAAAATGGCCAGACGATGTGGAGTGGAACTTTGTTTGACCTGGAGTGGGGCAGGGTCTGAAGTGCCTCAGTAGCATTTAAAGAGACCGCACCAAAACGAGTGGCTCTCAGATGCACCTCAGAACAGGAGTAAAAGAGGAGCCTGTGGAGCTACAAAAAGGAGTTCAGACCAAAGCATTGCAGTTCAACTCTAGACCACAACTGAATGATTTAAATGTGAAAAGAAAGGATTTTAAAGGATGATATGTCCCCTTAACACTATAGCAATGAACCGTTGCTGCCCTTTATGGACCTGTTTATATACACTGTGTTGTCCTTGTTTATGCAATACTAGTATATTAGTTCTGAAAATAAGATTGAATTATTGTATTTTTTTTACTTGTTTACCACTTGAGTGACACCACCAGATGGAGCTAAATTTCACTAGGCTAATAACCCTGATTATAAGGGATACATTTTTCATTAAACGGAGTCATATGTAAAAATCGACCCGACCTTACCTGAAACAGTTACAAAAACAGTATTGCTGCACTTTGTTTTATTAAAGATTCTCCTGCGGCCGCAGCACTGAAATTCAGTTTTATACAGGGGTTCTAATGTGTAGCTTTTATGTGAGTTGTAGGGGAAATTATCTTGATTCTTCCTGTTAATTTGGTATTCCCAGTCATTGTCTTCTCCTTCATTCATGTCACATCTGAAGGAAACAGATTCTCCCAAATAGAAAGTGGACCAGTTGGGCTCAATAGTCAGCATAGCATCTAGAACACAACACAGACATTTAGCACATTCTTGTTTACGATAAAGGTTCATATTTAAAGTTGTGAGATCAGGTATGAACTTAGTATGAAAGAAAAAATATAAACAATGAAGAAAAACTGAGCTTACTTTGAATTTGTCCAATCCAAAGGAGTATGGTCAGCACTGAAAAAAAGTTAAAACTTTCAGAACGTTAAAGATATAAAATATATACAATATATTTAATATAAAGAAGATATGTGTATATTTTTATCTGAACAAGATTAGACATTTAAGCTGCATTTCTGTATTTTCCTTCAGAAACTTTACACTTTAATTCTGACCACAGAACATTTTGAGATATCCTGCACAGCTTCTGAAAATGTACTCCCACCTTTACTAAAAAAATGTTGCAAGTAATAACTTGTACTCTTTGCTTCGTATCACATTTTTCATATTGCTTATTTGTTGATTAAATATGTGCACTCATGTCAACAGTGCTGCATCCTGGATGTCCAAGCTCCTCACCCTATCTTGGCTCAGCTCTCTGTTTACCACAACAGACCAGCGCAGCGTCCACATCACATATTTTAAATATGTTGACTTACAGCTTTCAGACAGAGAAAGAGATTTACTTACTCAATAATCCCAGTGCACGGCGCAACGTCTTCCCCATCCTGAATTTTAGGCCAAATAATGGTCTGCGTTGATAAAATATCTCAAATTTTTCAGAGAAGACAAGTAGCGAGTGCAGTGTCTGCAGATAAAAATGACTGTGAGAAACAGGATCTGTGCTTTTATCACAGCATGACATCATTAAGTCTAACTTTAAACACACGTCAAGGCACTGGGTTTCTGACGCTTCCTGTCCAGTGAAGAGAGGATTAATAATAATACTCTGCTCTTTCCCAGGCTATAGTAATGCTAATTTAAAGTAACCACGGACAGCAGGCTACACTGACATTTTAAGAAACCTTACAGATCTAGGTTGCGCTTTTAAAGAGATTTATGTTTCTTTTGGCAATCATTTTTTGCTAACTGTACTGTAATGAACTTTAAGACAAAAATGCTAACTGAGCTATCTGTAAGCTGATGGTGCTCTTAATTTTTATGCAGTTTCTCTGAACACTGCATGATCTGACCTTGGAGTAAATTTGTGGGGGGGGGTTTTTGGGGGGGGGGGGGGGGGGGGGGGGGGGGGGGTTTTTTGGGGGGGGGGGGGGGGGAAAAAAAAAAGGGGGGGGGGGGGGGTTGGGGGGGGGGGGGGGGGGAAAAGGGGGGGGGGGGGGGGGGGGGGGGGGGGGGGGGGGGTTTTGGGGGGGGGGGGGGGGGGGGGGGGGGGGGGGGGGGGGGGGTTTTTTTGGGGGGGGGGGGGGGGGGGGGGGGGGGGGGGGGGGGGGGGGGGGGCCCCGGGGGGGGGGGGGGGGGGGGGGGGGGGGGGGGGGGGGGGGGGGGGGGGGGGGGGGGGGGGGGTTTTTTTGGGGGGGGGGGGGGGGGGGGTTTTTTGGGGGGGGGGGGGGGGGGGGGGGGGGGGGGGGGGGGGGGGGGGGGGGGGGGGGGGGGAAAAAAAAGGGGGGGGGGGGGGGGGGGGGGGGGGGGGGGGTGGGGGGGGGGGGGGGGGGGGGGGGGGGGGGGCCCCCGGGGGGGGGGGGGGGGGGGGGGGGGGGGGGGGGGGGGGGGGGGGGGGGGGGGGGGGGGGGGGGGAAAAGGGGGGGGGGGGGGGGGGGGGGGGGGGGGGGGGGGGGGGGGGGGGGGGGGGGGGGGGGGGGAAAGGGGGGGGTGGGGGGGGGGGGGGGGGGGGGGGGGGGGGGGGGGGGGGGGGGGGGGGGGGGGGGGGGGGGGGGGGGGGGGGGGGGGGGGGGGGGGGAAGGGGGGGGGGGGGGGGGGGGGGGGGGGGGGGGGGGGGGGGGTTTTTGGGGGGGGGGGTTTTTTTTTGGGGGGGGGGGGGGGGGGGGGGGGGGGGGGGGGGGGGGGGAAAAAAAAAAAAAAAAAAGGGGGGGGGGGGGGGGGGGGGGGGGGGGGGGGGGGTTTTTGGGGGGGGGTTTTGGGGGGGGGGGGGGGGGGGGGGGGGGGGGGGGGGGGGGGGGGGGGGGGGGGGGGGTTTTTTTTTTGGGGGGGGGGGGGGGGGGGGGGGGGGGGGGGGCCCCCGGGGGGGGGGGGGGGGGGGGGGGGGGGGGGGGGGGGGCCAGAAAAAGGGGGTTTTTTTAAAAAAAATTTTTTTTTTTAAAAAAAAAAAACCCCTTAAAAAAAAAAAAAAAAAATTTTTGGGGGTTTTTTTGGTTAAAAAAAAAAAAAAGGGGGGGGTTTTTTTTCCCCCAAAAAAGGGGGGGGGGAAAAAAAAAAAGGGGGGGGGGGGAAAAAAAGGTTTGGGGGGGAAAAAAAGGGGGGGGAAAAAAAAAAAAAAAAAAAAAAAATGGGAATTCCAAAAAAAACCAAAAAAATTTAACCCCGGGGGGGGAAAAAAAAGGGGGGAAAAAGGGTCAGTACTTTTAAAAAAAGGGGGCCCCCCCTTTTTCCCCAATTTTTTCCCCCCTTTTGGCCAAAAACCCCCAAAAACCCCCCCCCGGAGGAGGGGGGGGGGGAAAAAAATTTAAAAAAAATCCCCAAAAAAAATTTTTTTTTTTTAAATTTTTTTAAAATTTGGAGAAAAAAAATTTAGAATACTTATTTTTTTAAAAATAATTTATCAGGTAAAGAAAAAAGACTGAAGTAGTTTAGTTGTTTTAAATTTACACATTTTTATTTGCCCCTTTATTTTAATCTCTTTTTGCCGTCCCCCTTTGTTTTAAAAATACCGTCTGAATGTTTAAGGGGTATACTGATAGTTTTTTTTTTTCCCCCACTAAAAGAACCAAAAAATCTTGTAAAGTATTTAAAGTTTTTGAAGAAAAACCCTTTATGTCTATTTTTTTTTTATTCCCCTTTCATTTTTTAGGCTTTTTAGACTCAGACTGGTTCATTTAAAAGTTTTTAAATTTATTAAAATTTTTTGGAATAAATCACTTTCATCAAAGTATCAAATTCTTTTCCGTACCCTTTATATCTTGTCCCCGATTAGTGTCCCCTGAGACACACTGAAGAGATTATTAGACATTTTTTACAAGATTTCAGTTAGGTTTGGTAATCATGTGAAGACAATTATGTTTTTTTAATATATTAAAAATAAACTACAAAATTCTTCTGGAAAAATCAATGGACTGGGAATTATCACCATTAAATTTAGTTTGGGAGAGTTTTCAATTGTTATAGGATGTAAATGTGTGGGAAAAAAACTAAAAGGTTTTTTAACCAAAAATCACTTCTTCCCTTTTTCAACATACTCCCAAAATTGGTTGACTGGATTTTTACGTTTTTAAGAGGAAGATATTTTTACCAGCTCTTCCGTTGAGGCTCTTCCGGACTCAGATCTAAAAGCTGAGGAATTGAAAAAACTCTTCAGGTCCCTCTGCTGGGGGTAAAAGACCAGGTTCAGATGATTATTCTCAGATCCCTTTTTCAGGCCCGAGAATCACCACAGACGGGGGGGGGGGAAATGACATCATTGTGGTTTCTTATCTTCATTTTCTCCTGTTTTTGAGAAAGCCAAACCTTTTTTTTTTTTGGAGACCCTAAAGAAAAACCCATCCTATCCTCCTTTTAGACATCCGGTATGAAAGGCCAGTCAAAGATGTCATTTACAGAAATTATTTTTTGGTATTAAAAAACAATCAGCATGAGATAGAGGAGCATCATTTACAAACTGAACTGGGTGGAGGAAGGAGACTCATCTTTCTTTGGTAACTCCCACTATCAGCATGCATCCAAGTCCTCCACTGGGCCCACACTTCCAGGTTTTCCAGCCTCACTTGTATCAATCATTCCATTGCATTAACTCACTGTTACTTTTGGTGGTTCTCATTCTATAAAGATGTCAAGGACTATGTTCTCACCTGATAGATTTTTGCCTGCAATACAACTGAGGCCAGACCACCAGCAAGACTCTTGCAACCAGGATCCCACCTTTGAAATGTAAAACTGTTATCCTGACCATTATTTACCTTTTATCCAAGACATCTCATTCAATTTCATTTTGCAGGTTGCCACCAGTCACCACCACTACTAATGCAACCATCAGGGAAAATTTCCAACTTCATGGCCTCCTCCAGGAAATAGTCTTCTCCAGGAAATAGTCATAGATCAGACGTCTGGAAAGAGTTCTGTTCTGCTCTTGCCACCAAAGTCATGCTACCATCTAGTTTTTTACCCAAGTAACAGTCAGAGAGAGCAAACCAGGAGCTTGAAGCCACTTCCAACCATCATCTATCAAACCATCTTCCAAATGATCTAAAAATCATCTAAAATAAGTAAAGAAGAAATAAGTAATTGATGAAACTTGAAACCATTTCACATTTGAATGCCAGTTTTAAAATAAATACCAGCAACTTGAATAGTCTGTTGGGGTCATCCATTTTGGTCGCACATTTTGAGATGCGCAGCTCAGTCGCAGCTCTGACGTCACTGGGAGTATAAACCGGCTGAGATGAAGGGTTTCGTGGCCATTTCCCGCGTGTCTCACAGGACAGCGTATCGGAGGCGCATATCTGGAGAGACAAAAGCTCGCAGGCGAACTTTTGCTCCACAAGACCATTCCCGGAAGAGCTTGAAAGCTGGAAATCTGTCTGATACAAGAAGGTCAGCAGGTTTATTCGCCGATCGAAGACCACGCCACACCCGGCGCAGGTGAAACCCACATAGGGTTTAATTCCAAGGAGATGAGTTTTCCTCCTTGTGATTCAGTCGACTAATGGTTTTAATGTCTTTTATCCCTGCAAAGTACGATTGACACAGCTGTTTCCCAAGAGAGTCTGTGTGCTTTTGTTCAAGTTGGAGGACAAGGCAGACCAAAGTTCCTTTTTTCTGAGGAGCTTCTCTCCCAGCTCATCAGCGTCCCCTTACCAGTGTCTTGCATCGCAAATCTGTTGGGTGTCAGTCAAAGCACAATCTTCCGGCGTATGCGTGAACTTGGATTGTCCACAAGATTTATATACAGCAATTTATCTGATAGTAGACTGGATGGTACGGTCAATAAAAAGCAGGATCCCACATGCAGGATAGAGAATGGTGAAAGTTTGTCTGCAAGCTGATGGGCAGAGTTCAGTGGGATCGCATCAAGGAGTCCATGCACAGAGTTGATGCTCCAGGAGTTTTGGAAAGGATGACACAGCTGGGATGCATAGTGAGAAGGACCTACTTTGTGCGGTGGCCTTTGTCATTAGTTCATGTGGACAATAAAAAAAACAGGCTGATACGTTAAGACATTTAATACATATTTATTTCTTTGGAGTGACTACTCATTGCCCGTTTTCATCTTTTATTTCCAAGGTACAACATCATCATATTTGGTGCAATAAATGGACACTCAAGAAAGGTTTGTCATCTTTTATTTCAGTGCTCTATCATCTTTTATATTGTGTTATTTATTACAGTGCTCTATTGGTGTTACCAACGCAGTTCACGTGTTTACACACACTAACTATACATTTTCAAACCCTTTCATAAAATGTATCATAGTTTACTCCATCATTTCAAGTAGATGTCAGATGGCAATTATAAGAAGCAACACTGATTCATTTTACAATGTCACCTCTGCTCACTGGTCTTCTAGTGCAGTTTTCTGAATATCTTCCTAGAAAAATTACCAAAAAGGAAAATGGATTGCATTCAGAATGACTTCAAAACTTATGAAAACACCAAATGTTTTGGGTTACTTTGGTCAATCATATGGTAAGAAAATATGAAGGTAAGAGGGAGGGGAGGAGAAGATAATGACAAGAAAGGGAGATTAAGAGTAGCAGTTGGGTGACAAGCTGGTAGGACAAAAAAGAAATACAGGGGGAAAGGAGCAGGGAATCAACATTTTAAAATGTATATTCAGAACTTTGCAAAACATTTTGATAATTCTAATTAATTTCTATGATGATAGAAACCCTTTACCCAAAAATATATATGCCATTTAGGGACATAGTGCTGATTCATTTTTTCAATTACTATTTATTTCTTTGTCATATTATACCAATGCTTGTGGTTCCTGACGTTTATCTATTCCAGTTCTTATTGCTTTTGCTATGTCTGTTGAATTTTCCCCTTCGAGATTCCACAGAGTCAAATACTGATTGTCTCTCTGTACAGATTTTCTACCTGGAACCAGCAACAAATAACTGCTCAAGCACAGCTCATTCATTTTTTCTGAAGGCAGTAGAAAACTATGGCTGGCCTTCCAGGTAAACAATAACATAAACTGTGACTATTGTTTCTATGCCCTGATTACTCATTTCAGTGATGTTTGATGGAGTATTTTGTAGTGATGATTAGGACTTAACGTTTCTTTTATGTATTTTCAAGGGTCAGGGGCGATGAAGGTGTTGAGAATGTCTCAATTGCTGAAACCATGTTAACCGTTAAAGGCACTGGAAGAGGGAGCTTCATAGCTGGGCGAAGTGTACATAATCAAAGGTTACAATAATATCTCCCATAATTTACTGTATATCAATAGTAAAACAGGAAGTAATTTTTGGTACGTTTTTTTAGTCAGATAATTGAAATAATCAGTTTTCAGCTAAGCAAGTCCTGTTTCTGACCTAGAATTGAATGGCTGTGGCGAGATGTCTGGACCTGTGTGACACACCTTTTCTATGAAGTTCTTCACAGTCTTGAGGAAGACGGCCTGTTGGACTTGGCAGATTCTGTTCATCTTTTTTGTGCCCACTATGTTTTCCTTCCGCGTCTGGCAGAGGCCCTGCATACCTTCACAGAAGGCTGGGACAACCATCCCTTAAGGTCAGAAGGTGGACTCTCCCCAAACCAGCTCTGGGTTTTGGGTCACATGAAGAACCCTCGTGACCCAAATGAAGATTTGCAGGTTAGTTGAAGCTCAGATATGAAGCGTTGTGTACCAAGGTAAAGTGCAGTTGACAAATGGAGCAAGTCAGCAAAGCAACATTTATAATGGCTGTTCTTCATCTTTAAATGCCTTCACCATTATACGCTCTTTCCTGTCTGGTTACTTGTTTTCTTTGCTAGTGTACTATGGCTGTTTAGGTCAGTGTGCGCTTCTGTATGTTTTTAAAAGTATTTCTAAATAATCAGCTTCCAAGACAATTGCCCAAATTATATTTTGGCAAAATTTTCATATCTACCTTGCACCACTCAACACTGTTGATTTACCATATATTATTGTGTTTTAACATCCTAAAATGCATCACTAGCAGTTATGTTATGGAGCAAACAACAGGTGTCTAATACAAAATATTTTAAAAAAGGTGTTTTTTATTTTTTCTTCAGAACATGGAGCTATTTGGAACAGACTGGGAGATGTCTGATGCTGTGAGGAAGCATATGGAGTTCAAGTCCAACAAATTCACTGTCCTCTGGATCCATATATTATGGAAACTTTACAGCCCACGATAAATCCTGGGATCATCAGAATCATTTGGCAGAGACATTTACATAACAGTGGTTCAGTGTATTGAAAGTCTAACGGCAACACAAGAAATGACTGAGATGTAACAAGACCTTGCAAAATATTAAGTGCTGTAAAGAAACATTTGCAGGCAGTCTTGTTTTGTTTCTTTTATTTAAACAAGGCCTTGCTCTGACAGTTTAAAATTTAACATGAGACTGGTGTCCCAAACATTTTCGTTAAATAACATTTCAAAACTTTGCTGTGAAATTGCCATTAAAAATATCGCATGCACTGCAAAAACACAAAATTTTAACCAAGTATTTATGATCTAGTTTCTGTTGCAAATATCTTGAATACACTTAGAAAAAAGACCAAATTAACTCACAAGAAACTTTCAGCACAATATAAGCTTGTTTTAAGTCAATAATTCCTTAATATTGATGAAAAGGATGCAGTTATAGGTGAAATAATAACTAGCAAGAATAAGTTATTCTTGACAGTGGAGCAAGACATTTTTCCATAAGTTAAAATCTCTTGTTCCACCGGCAGAATATTTCACTTACAACTAATCTTTTTCATCAATATTAAGGAATATTGACTTAAAACAAGCTCCTATATTCTGCTGAAAGGTTCTGGTAAGTTAGTTTTGTCTTTTTTCGAGGTGTATTCAAGATATTTGCACCAGAAACTAGATCAAAAATACTTGGTTAAACATTTGTGTTTTTGCAGTGTATTCAGAAAAAAAACTTTGTGAAAACCAAACATTACTTTAGGTACCTCAGAGAGTAACATGGAGGTAAACACCAACTTTGGCATGAACCATTATCATCAGACAACTAATGGTTTTATAACACTGAAAGAGTTAATTGAAACAGCAAGAAAAGAATACAACATGAATTGTCACAGTAACTTGGTTGTTTTACATTAGACTGAGTAGTTACACCCTGTCAAACGTTTGCCCATGGCATACAGCTTGTGTCAGGATGTCTTTGAATTCACTGTATGTTTTCAGGTGAGCTGAAGGGAATGTCACTGTTCGGCTACAGGCGCTTACAGTTGGAAAACAAACAGTGTGTTGTGTGTCCAGTTTCCACAAATGCTTAGATTTCATAAGTTGTATAGTTTGAATTAATTAAACATTTACACTGCACAACCTCCTGATTACCCTTATTGGCTAAAACATACCAGAATCCTCAATTTCTTGGAGGTAGTCCTGGAGAAAGTTCATAATCGTTACTTCTTTTCGGTGCTTGTCAGAACCAATCTCACTAAAGACAGGATGGCTTCTCTCCAGGAGAAAGGTAGCATCCGCCTTTAAGAAGAAGGAAGTGAATTTTAGTCTGATTTGACATTGTAATTGTTGCACAAAACATTCTTTCACAATTCAAAGCAGTCTAAAAGAATATACCTCATCATCTTCTCCTGGAACAAACAGTGGTAGGCAGAGGTCTTCATGGGTCTTCATGATTTTTGGTAGGTCATAGAGTTGAAGGCCTTTTCTGAGCTGGTCCAGCATCGGGTTGACTCTATTGGTGGAGTGTAGTACAACAGTTCTCAGAAAAAAAGTTTAATCACGAGACTAAACATTAGTGATAAACCTGTTACATGTAGAGGGGAAAAAATGACAAATGCTACTGTTGAGAATTAAAATCATGTAGTTTCATGCTATTAGTTCAGTTCGCATGTATAACCATAAAACTGGGACATAACATGTATTGTGAGCCTGAGAGGGAGAAGTCAGAGGTCACAGCAAAAGTAAGGCTGGAACAAGGGTGAAACAGGGGTTAGGAGTTTCTCAGCAGCTGCAAGTAGTAAATGCTGGTTGTATGGGCAGTAAAGCAATAAATGCCAACCTTTGGGCATGGTATAGCTAATAAATTACCGACAAGGGGGGCTTGGCTAATTTACAGCACCAGACTGCATAATCGGGAGGCTCAGTCTTTGATGTAGATGGTATAAAATGTACTGGCATAGATGATGAGGCAGATCACTCGGTGACCAGCCGTAGATTTGCTGCTGATCGAGTCTTCTCCCAAAGGCCTTTGGTAAATCTTTCTTTCTTTCTCTGTATCATTCTTTTTGTATGGAATATGTTTAGGGAATTATTGGACTTATCATTTACCAAATTAAACTTGTGTTAATCTTAATTTCCTGCTCTTCATCTGTTCTTTCTCACGACATCCGGACTGGGGTGTTGAGGGTGTCTTTTTATATATGGTGGAATTATTGTACCTCAACAGTCACTTCTATGGAATAAAAAATCTCAAAGGGTTTATAGGTTCCAGACATGTCTGTGCATATTGTTAGAGCGGCTATGAAAACGCACACACACACCATTGTGACGGGTATTGTCCAGTTTGTCATGCATATCAGTGTGTGCAAGAAATTAACGAACCTGTCGCCTGTGCAGGTTGTCACAGAATCTGTCGCAATTCTTTATGTTTTGCTAGACACAATGAACCCCGCAACAGATCTAATTCTGACAGACCTATGAGTGACTGTGAGTTGGTAAAACTGTGCAAGGCGTGCAAAAGAATATACGTTATTCCAATGAGTAAACCGGGTAAACCACACGTGTGTCATGTAAAATGCTGTATTTGCGGTGAGAATATTCTTCCCGGCTTAGACGTTACATGCGATCAGCACCAGTGTTACATTCAGACATGCAATCCCATTAATCAGTTAGATGATAAACTGATTTTTTATGATTTTGAATGCTTCATCAATGAGAGCAGCGTGCACACACGCTTTCTGGTCTGTGCTAAAACGTTGAAAGGTGATGAATGGCATGCTTATGGGTTAGACTGCGCCCAAAAATTTGTTCTCCACTTCAGAAGGCCGATGTACAGAGGTTTCTGCTTAATAGCACACAATGCTCGCGGTTCTGACAGCTACCTTATTCTCACAGCTATGGTGCGGTTAGGTATTAAGCCTCAGCTCATCATGCTAGGAAGTAAAGTTCTCTGTTTAACCGACCCTGATTACAGGTTAAAATACATTGATAGTCTTTCCTTTCTTTGTATGAAGTTGAGTGCCATGCCGAAAGCGTTAGGTTTTACCGATCAAAGCAAGGGTTTTTTCCCCCACCTCTTCTCCTCCTAAGAGCGCCTCCAGTACGTGGGGTCATATCCTGCTCCATCCAGCTACGCTGTAGAACACGAGTCTTCAAGAACAACATGCTTTTAACAGCTGGTACAGTGAAGCGAGCAAAGGGGTCTTTGACTTTAAGAAAGAAGCTATTCGTTATTGTAAAAATGATGTTGAAATTCTTTCTCAAGGCTGCTTAAAATTCAGAGACGAGTTCTTTAAGGAGACAAGTGTGGATCTGTTTAAATGCATCACGATAGCATCAGCGTGCGTGAAGGTTTTTGTGACCAATTTCCTTCCTCCTAAAACCTTGGCTATCCCCTCACCTCTGGACTATAAACGTAGCAGCAAAACGTTCTCCAGCGTGTCTATTCAATGGCTCGGGTTGATTGCAGACAGCAGAAAAGTAGACATTGAACATGCGTTAAACAAAGGGGAAAAGAAAATCGGCCCCTATTATGTGGATGGGTTTGCAGAGATTAACGGTGTCAAAGTTGCGTTTGAATTTTACGGCTGTTTTTTCCACGGCTGTAAATTGTGTTATTCACCTCATGACAAGTGTCCGTTGAGAGGGGTAGCGTTTGAACAGTTTTACGCAGCCACTGTTGAAAAAGCAAGGTGCTCCAAACTGTGTACAGCATTCGTCTCGAGGTCATCTGGGAGCATGAGTGGCCTGAAATGAAAAAAACCCACCCGGGGGTGATCAGCTTTTTTGAGAAAGTTAACGCACCCGAACCGAGATCCTCTGTATGGTGGACGCACTTGCGCTATGAGGTTGAGATACACAGCGGAAACTGTACACTGTGTGGATTACACATCTTTGTATCTCTTTGTATCCCTATGTAAACTGACTAACTGTCTTTTTCCCCCCGGTCACCCCACCATCATTTACAAAGATTTTGATGACCCCTGCAGCTACTTTGGTATGATCAGAGCCCTCGTGTACCCCCCACGAGGTCTCTTTTGGCTAGGACCGTTAGTTGTAACGATAGAGTTCAGAGCCCCGGCTGTGTCTTTATAAAAGAGACCAGAGCTAAACTGGCTTTTTAAAGAATCCTCAGAAAAGTTTAACAATGTCTCAATCATGGCTCTATACGGATGTGTGGCGCTGGATTGTGAAATCAATCGATCTCCGAGAGTGACATCACACTGACTGAAGATTGTGTTTAACGAGTAGTTGATGAGCCCTACAGGTGCGTCATCGGGTAGGTTTGTTCCATCCTCGTTAGTAATTTTCACTCTGAGATGCAACAGCGTATCGTTGAGATCCAGATACTTTTCTCCATCTCCCGGAATAAAAAACTCGATCGGGCCTCCATCAGTGATAGCTGATAAAGGCTGGATCTCGGTGTAAATTTTATCTTCGATCGATAGCTGCATCATTGGGGCAGAAAATAAGTCCAGCTCTGCCAGCGTGCACTCTGATGATTTGTTATGTAAAAGAGCAATTATTTAAATATATCAAAACTTGCTGAAGACTTCCTTCCTCTTCGTTTGTCAGCTCCAACAGATCTCCTTTTTCGTGCTTGTCATTTTTTAACCGCCCGTAAACGATCACCAGGGGTCTTGTTCTGGGTCTTTTGGATAAAACCATAATTCCTGAACCTTCTTGACCGTCGGTGTGTGTAGAACCACTCATTTTACTCACGGCCCTGCCTATGACATCGGATGCGATATTTGATGCCGCCGTTTTCAGATGGGGTTCTGCAATAGCAAATCCTTTTTTAACCAGAGGGGATACGAAGCGAAATAATCTTGAAAATAATGATCCAATTCCGCGTCCGTACATTGCCGGAGCTCCGTAAAACCCTGGTAGATTACCACCTGATTGACTTACATAATAATTTACAAACCGATTCGGATCACGTCTCAGACTTAGCTGTACCATGTTCTCTCTTGCCTGCTTGGTGCACAGTGTTGAAGTATCAGGGGGAATATGAATGATGACCAATCGGTTTTAGATGTTATATATATCTCTGGAATAGTTTATACAAATAAAAATTTATCTCAGGCTACGTTGTGATATCATCGGTCTGAAGTGTACTCTTATGACGGTCTTTCCGTAGACGAAATTTACAGGAATGTTTTGGTCCGTTTTAATTTCTATATGGATACTTTCAATATGTCTTCTGGAAACTGGAAGGTAGTGGGCGTGGTTAAATGACAGAGTAACCATATCACTGAAGTCGCCTTGTACTTGGATGGTCCGCCATAAAGGTGCAAAAGTGTTGCTTACTATTTGCGGGCTGACCACGTCGCTGTAACAGTATAGATGATAGAAACCGGCCTTTTTATCAGCCGGAAAAGGAGCCAGTGTTGGTGCAGATACATGAATCCATTCCCCTGGTTTCACACCCATCATAAACGCTAGAGTGTCGAAGAAGCGTATTTCATACTGACCACTTGCATGAAATGAAAATCTCTTTTGAACTTTGCTGAATTTCAAGCGGATATCCGAGTTTATTTTTTTGAAAAACATGTCAATTTCTGTCTCGAGTTGAATAAGGTTATAGTAGCCTCCTCTAATCCTCTGCGTATGGATCTCCACATCACCAGCCTTTCTCCATTCAAAGTAGGCTTCATGATCCGGTAAATTATGCCATGTATGATGGTATGAAATCTCTACTAATGCAACCAGCCATTGACCTTCTAAATCAATATGTTGAGCTAAATTTACACGGAAACTTGAACTGGTATTATTTTTAAACACTTCCTTGCTAGTGTTAGAGGGAAGGGTAATGTAGAAGCCATCATCCTCTACCTTATGGTTCATGATGCTGTGTCAACTGTGAGGTTTTAGTGCAACCCTTTTATACTTTTCAAAGTTCATCAAACCTGATCCAACTGTTGAATTTCTCAGGCCAGTTTTTCCAGCTTACAAAAACCTGTTTGACACCCTTGACTATGCGTCGTTTTAATATTTTTTCCACTTGATACATCTTGTCGTTACATATTTTTACTTTTTGAAGTTCCTCTGCGTAAAAGGAACCCTGGATAGGTTCCCCGTCCAGATCTTTGAGTTTGTATACAGGAGGAGATCGAGGTATCCGCTCATACACTGTAAACACTTCATCCGTAAAACTCTGTTCGTATTTCTTGTCAAAAACTCCACGGACCTTGGATATTCTGACAAGATCCCCTTGTTCAAACGTTGTCACTGAGTCCTTGCAGTATCTCTTGGACTTGACACCATACAGATTCTGAAACACTTGAAAGGCATTTTCTGAGGTCACTTCCATAGGGGCCATTTTAACGCTGGGGTGGTAGGTGTGATTGTAACTTCTAGCTAGATTTTGCAGGACATCAACGTATCGCCGGGTGTTGTTAGCTGTAAAATATATCCACATCCTTCTCCACCACAGAAGCTTTTGCTTGACTCGCTGTCGCGAAATGTTCAATACCGTTTTTCTCCATTAAAACCTTAAATTTCTTGTTAAAAAAATCTTTACCGGCATCAGTCTGAAGTTTTTTGGGGATCTGACTTTCTTAAAAAACTGATTCAAAAGCCTTTACCACCTCAGCTGCTGTTTTCCTCTTCAAAACCCGTACATATGCCCTTTTTGAAAAGATGTCAATGACGGTTAATAAATAATTATAACCAGCATTTTCCTTGGCCAGAGCTCACATGTCACAGAGATCAGCCTGGAACTGTTTCAATGGTCTGGTGACAAAAACTCTGTTTCTTGGAAACTTTATTCTTGCGGGTCTATGAAGAGAATAGGTATCTTCTCCTGATAAAAAATCTTTAACCTTTTCAACCGCAACCTTCTTTCCCGTTTCATCTTGCATAACCCTCCTCAACCTATCTATACCCCCAAAACTTCCCGGATTTGAAGGGTTGTAATATACTTTCTTCATCAACCGTCTTCCTGCCATCTCTGCCTTATGCTCACTCTGATGATTACTTGTTAAATAATGAGAAAAAACACACCGGAGGGTAAACTTATCCCTTTTTTTAGTATTTATTAGTAAAGAAAAACACAATCAGATAATACAGAATAATTCAAACACTGCATGCTTTTAAACAACACTTTTGGGAAAAGTTAATTGTATTTAATAGTAAAAAAGAAGAAAAATCAGATAATGCAGATTAATTCAAACACTACAAGCTTTTAAACAACACTTTTGGGAAAGGTTAATATGTTCCCACTTTAATTGTATTTAATAATAAAAAAGAAGAAAAATCAGATAATGCAGATTAATTAAACTACTGGAATACTAAAAATGATACAACAACAAGTCATCAAACACGTGAGATCAGTTTGTCAGTCTGTAGCACTCTGAAATAGAGTAAAGTTGTTTGAGGTCTTTTTCTTCGGATAAATGATCATACATGCCAGTTATTGCACTGTGGATGCCTTGTACCGATTTCAGTTCATATAAAACCGTCTCAGCAATCGTTTTCACTCTGAAGTCTTCTGCTTGTATGCGTCGAAGTCTCAGAAGATTCTGAATAGCAGGAATGAGTTTGAGGGTTGCGAGTCGTCGCACGATGCGTTGAAAGTTCACTTGGTAATAATCCTCCCCCAATGCCTCCATACATTGGTGCTGACGCTGGCTCGGGTGATTCGTTATGCACCCGTAGCAGGTTTCTCTGACATAGTTCAAGCAGGTTATGTTGAATAAATGAAGTATCTCTGTTTTCACCGTATTGATGAGGGCGGATTAGAACCAACCGTCAATTTCATCCCCCTGGTTACTCTCATCCTCCGCTGAAGGCTGAGGGGCCTGCATCGGTTCCAGGGTTTGTGTAGGGGCCTCGGGTGAGGGTGAGTAGCTGGTAGTTACCTCGTCCTCCACGACCACCTTCTGGTCTTCAGGCTGGATACTCGTGTCTACAGACTCTGCCATGAATAGCAGCGATGGTGAGTAGAGGTCTGGAGAAGGCGGTTGATACATTTTCATGTTGTATCCTGTAGGTGATGCAGGACTGAAGTGGGTCTCAGAGAATGAGGTCGTTGAGGTGGATGGTGAGAAGAAGAGGTCCGGGGAAGGCGGATGATAAGGTCCAATGTTGAAGCTTTCATTGTGCTCAGGAGAGTAGTGGATCTCTGCTCTGTGGTTGTAGAGATCCCTGTATGATGTTGCCTCACTCATTCTCAGGATTCGGTTCTCAGTGTCTGTGAGCTTGCTGTTATTCCCCCCAAATATATATCATAGGAAGGGGGCAGGTCCTCAGAAGAGGGTGCGGTTTAGACGTAAAACAGGGAACGTCAGCGTTTTTTTCACTAACATGACATCGATCCAACTGCGTGACTTGTGGAAAAGGTTGGAAAGACGGCGTCCAATTTCACCCATCTTCTCTGCCCAAGCTTCAAACGGCAGAGCCAGCATTGTCTTGAATATGCCACAGTCCTGATTGAACGCCTCCAGCACAAACAGATCTGAGGGGTTCGTCCGGTTGCTCTTGCGTCTGCTTGCTCGCAAAGACCAGCGACCATTTTCTGTGGTTTTTGAACCCCACACTGCGCTAAAGAGAGGTTCTCTCTCAGCTATTTCAACATCGGATGGCATATGAAACATCCTAGCCCGTTTTGCAGATCGAGGAGACAGTTCATTTTCTTCTTCATCCTCCCTCTCCTGCATTGAGACTGTTTCAGGGCTATCATTAAGGTGCGGGATTGCAAGCCTTAACACAGCCCAGTCGTTGTGGGTGAGAGTACACAGAGCCAATGATCCATTAAATACCTCGTCTTGATCCAATTGATACAGGCAGAGTTCTCCTATTTCATACATGAAAATATACCCCCAGCTAGCCCTCAGGCCATATGGCTCCGAAGACCATTCTTCCTGCAGAGTATCCAACGGGGGTCTTTGTACCTTGCAAAGGTAGTATGTTGATTTCTTAGGAGCATTCAATTCACGGGATGAATGCTGGAAGACGGTCACTGAGGTTTCGCACAGAACTGATGTACCTCTTGGCCGAATCGATGTCTGATTTTCAAACGTGGTTGTTGAAGTTGAAGTTGGATCCTCATCATCGGTAGAGTATGTTATGACGGGAATTCCGATAGGTATATCAGATGAGGAAGTAGATGATATAGATGCTTGTTAATCATCATCTTGGCACGCATTACGTTTCTCCTCCGCTTGACGATTAACTCTCTTAACTCTAACCATTGCTGAACGGGTGTTCTTTTCCAACGAATGCTCGACTGTAAAGTGAAGTTTTATGCCTGTATTTAAAGCAAACACTAAAGCACGCCCCATTGGTCTCATTGGGGTTATTCAAGGTTTAACGAACCTTACAAACACACCCACCTCTATTTAATTGGTGCTGATGCCATACTTTCTGATAATACCATATTTGTCTTGTTTTATTCATATCATACACACCCCTGTGCTTTCATTGGTTCATTTAAGGCCTTCCCCATTACACCCTTAAACACACCCCTGTATTATTGGCTCATTTAAGGTCTCGCCACTCATGACGACATCCAATCAACATGCACGGTTACGCCCCTTGGTCACACCCCGTTGACCCCATGACCTCCCAACCCCCCATGACCCCCTCCTTAAAGGTCAAAGGTCACCTGTCAAAAAGTTTGATGAAAGGGTGTTGTATTATCTCTTTCAGTGAACAGTTTAAATAGAACAGTTAATGGCAACTTTAAATAAAATGGGTTTTTAACCTTGATTTAAAGAACTCAGAACTTTTAGTCTTCTGGGGATTTCAGTTCAGTTTATTTATATAGCACCAAAATCACAATATGTTGTCTCAATGCACTTTACAAAGTCAGTTCAATAGAATCAAAACAAATGGATACCAAGTCAAGTAAATTCAATCCACTGCATTCTTCTCCATTTTTGCTTCTGGGGATGCAGAGAAGACCTGAACCAGAAGACCTGAGTAGTCTGGGAGGTTGATACACTGACAGCAAATCTTATGAACCAGCAGGTATATTTTAAAGTCTATTCTCTGAGATACAGGGTGCTTTAAAACTGGGGTGATGTGCTCTACAAATTTTTCTTTTTGTTTTTTTACTTTAATGTGCCACCATGTTAAACCAACACGAATATTTTTCCAACTGTGGCATTTTTAGATGGTTAATCTCTTCTGCGGCTACTGTGTTNTTCACAATTTTTTCACGGGAAAAGGGGAAGGCTTGCCATTTTAATAGAAATTGCACTTTTTCTTGGAAACAATGCAAATTTGCTTTAAATTATCGGGCTTTAAAATGGTTAAAGTGAAAACCTGTCAACTAATGACAGAAATAACGCACAGCCCATTAACATTTTGTTTTTATTTAAAAAGTATTTTGTGCTTAGAAACAAATGGGCCCTTTTTTATCCTTTTACACTTCTACCCATTTACACTTCATTGTTCAAAACCCAGAATCAAAATCAGAATCAGCTTTTTGCCAATTTTTGTACATAAAAAAGGGAATTTGACTCCGGTACACTTTGCTTTTCGTTTTTTTTTTTTTTGGGCTTTAAAAAGAATACAAATATACACTTTTATAAATAAAAGGGAAATTTGGACTCTTTTAAATGTTAACGGAGAAAAAGCCTGGGGGAAGAAACTGTCTCTGTTTTTAGTAAACAGAGCATTTTTTTTTTTTCCCCGGTCGGGTTTTCTGTTTTAGTAAAACTTGCTCGTATGTCAGCCAAAGGAAAAAACTCAAAAACCAAGTTTTATGTGCAGGGTTTGTGGGGTCGCAGAGTTTTTTGCAGCTTTTTTTCTGATCCTGACCGTATAAGTCCTGGAGGGGGAAGGGTTTCAGCCCTTTTTATTCCCTCTGCAGACCTGATTTTTTTCGTTGCAGTTGGACCGGGCCTTTTTTGTGGATGAGAAAAAATCACACTGAGATGGATGAAGACAGGACAGACTGAATAATTGGGGGGAAATGTAAAAAATGACCAGGAAACTCCCTTTTGGGGGGTCGTACTTTTTTTAGTTGCCTCAGGAAGTACAGTCCTGCTGGGGCCTTTTTCGAACGGGGTCCCATGTGTGAAAACCATCTCAGGGCCTCAGAATGGTGGTTTCCCAAGAACCTTAAATGATCCACACCGACACGGTGTTGTTGAGGTGGTGAGGGGGGGGGTATGGGGTGGGGGTTTTCCCAAAGTCCACCACCATTTTCCCCCGTCTTGGTGGGTTTTTGTTCCAGGGAGTTTTGACTTTCACCAGGTATCAGGCGATCCACCTCCGTTGTATGCAGGGTTTTCACCTCCGGTCAATCCCAAAGACAGTTTGGTTTTTCCCTCTGCAAAATTAAGGAGTTTCACGGCGAGTCCCTTTAGGGGCAGTTTTTTGGGTACCCGGGAGAAGAGGAAGGTGGGGAATTTGAAAAACCCCTGGGGGGAAACCGGACTTATTGATCTGGTTCGGGAGAAATCCCCCCCATTTTTCCCTTTCCTGTCCGTCCGTCAGGAAGCTGTTGATAAAATGACGGGGGAGGCGGGACGTTAAGCTGGGTTTAACGCTGGGGGAGGATGTCTTGGGATGGGTGTTTAAGGCCCAGCTGAAGTCTAAAACAGGATCCTGGGGGTACGTCCCTTACGGTCGAGGGGTTTCAGGGTTTAAGTGTAACTTAAGTTGAAAGCAAACACTGCCGACCCTTTTGCTCGGGAAGCAAAGGGGGGGGGTCCAGTAAGGGCCTGTGAAATCTTTCAGGGGGCCTTTCAACACCACTGCTCAAAAAATTTTCCTGACCACAGACGTCAGGGTTTCAGGGCCTTTTATCAAATTTAAAAATAAGGGAAAAAGGTGGGGGGTTTCTTGGGGGACCGGAAAGGGAAAAGGGGGATCGTTTGAGGCAGGAGGGGAAATCCCCCAAAATCTCAAAAGGCTTTAAATTCCCCTTAAGCATAAAAAGTGGGAAAATTTTATGGGGAATTAAAACCTTCCAAATTTTAAAATTTTCCCGAAAGTGTTGCCTGTTTTTTGCAGAAAGCAAAATGCAAAGGTTGTAAAATTATGAAAACTCCCCCTTACTCTTATTTTCAATTTTAAAAAAACTTTAAAATTTAACCCAAAGGGAAAAATTAAAAAGGGTTTTTGGGAGCTCCTTTTGCAGGTTTAAAAAATTTCCAAATTGGGGTCCCAAAAAGTTTGCATTTTTTCTTGGGGTTACAAAACAACATTGAAAAAAAACACAAAATCCTTTTTTTTGAGGTTAAACCCTTTATTGTTTAACCAACTAAAATGAAATACAAAAAACATTGTAAAAAAGAGACAAAGTGACAAAAATTACTTTATTTTTTGTGTAAAAAGCACCCCCTCACCCAAAAAAAAAAAGGCCCCTCAAACCCCCCAATTTTTTCTTGGGTGTTAGAACATACTGAATTTTTTTTTTGTACCCTTTTTTCTTATAGGTACACATTTTTTCCCGTTTACTACGAACATGGGGTATCTAAAAAAAGTCGTGATTTTTAAACTAACAATAAAACATTAACTTACTGATCAAACCTCAGCAGGAACCCTAAATAAAATGATCAAAATCAAAACAAACGTGAATTTTAACCAGGTTTTTAAAAGAAAACTCACGCAGGCTGAGGGGGGTTTTAAACAGACCTGGCTAGACAGTGAAATGTGACCAGTTTTAAATTAAGTTTCCCAAGGGAAAAAAAGAAAAAGCGAGTATATTGGGCATGCTGCAGGGGAAAAGGGAAAAACTTATTGGGGATGGGGCAGGGAGACCAAAATGCGATTGCTATGGTACGGGGCTGGAACTAAATACTACAAGGATAAATCAAACCTAAGGACGGGTTAAAAAGAACATAAAACCAAAACAAAACAACACGAAACAAAAAACTAAAACACCACCAGAAAACAAAGAAAAGAACGGATCCAAAAATCAAATGTGAAAAAATAAAAAAAACCCCAAAAACCAAAAAACCCCAAATCTGACGTTTGTAGCTGACAGGAAATAAATACCAACATTGGTTCAATATTCAGCACACCGGGAAAAATGAAATTGATCTGTTTACATTTTAAAGGCAGAGATAAAGATAAATATTCATGTTTTCATTCATCTCTGTTTATAGTATAAAAAAATGGAAAATATACATAATTTCCCTGCAAAGTTTGCAGCAAATGTAGAAATTTGCATGTAAAAAATTTTTTTCTTGAACTTACTTTTTATAAAATTAAAAAAAACAACAGAGCTCACTGCTAAGGGAAGGGAGAAGACAAATTTTTAAAAAAAGCTAAAAAATGATTGTATTAAATAAAGTAAAACTCAAAGCGTTTTATATCATGCGTTCTTTGAAAAATATAAAGGAAATATTTGGGGAATTTTCAAGAGAAGCACAAAAAATAATGCCAGTACAAAATATCACAATTTTACAATGTATGTGTTTCATTATGTCACACAGCATAAAATGAAACCAAAAATTTAAATTTTGTTTATTTTATAACAAGTCCTCACACTGTAGTATCAGAGGTCAGAGGGAAAAACAAACAGGTCCAATTAATTGATTTAAAATTCAGATCCAACTAGATTTAAATCATTTAAAAAACATTTTGTAAATAATTAAAATTTTTCAAAAACCCAAGTGATAATTCTGGTCTTCCTCTGCTGCTGTTTGAGTAAAATGCAACACTTAGCTGTTCTCAAACGGCTTCTACACACCAAAAAACCCATTTAAAAAATGAGGAGTTTTGTCGTGAAGCCATTGTGGGGTTTTTTTATTTCTGATTCAACTGCTTGTGTTTAAAATGTTTCGGGAAAAATTTTTCATTTTGCCAAAATTCTAAAATTTCTGTGGCACCACACAAATTTTTTTACCTAAAAAATTTCAAAAAGAAAGTAGTAAAAAAAGTTAAAATTCTTCCCCCAGTACTGGGGTTTTGGGCTTAAGAGAATAACTCATGTAATAAATTGCAGAATAAACAATCAGATCCTGCAGCCTACATGGTAGCATTGTCCCTCAGAGCTGGTACTGATCTGATTTCAGAATAAACTGCTGCATCCGCTGCTGCAGGACTCGACTTTCCTGTCAATGAAAAGATATTTGTACAAAATGGTAAATCAAAACAGTTAAAGCAAGCATACGTTTAAATACTGCAACATATTAAATGCCATAAAATATTATATATATATATATATACAGGTTATGGACAATAAGAACTGCAGATAAATGCTGACCTTTACCCTTATCTCTGTTTTTGTTGGCTTTCCCGTCAGGGCCGATCACAGCAGACATCGGAGTGGAGCCTGAAACAGAAAACAGATCTCAGGTCATATTTGTCAGTTTTATTCCTTCATATACAGCTGATGGATTACAGGACATCCAGACAGAATGTGAGATGTTTTTATTTCCTTCACTACTGCATCAGAAACTGAATCATTCTAGTCTAGATTACAGTTTATACCAGTGGTTGTTAATAAAGCAACAAGCTTTAATTTTCCTCAGAAATCTGAATAGCAATGTTAATTCAGAAAGTGTATTTTTGCTCTGAATATTCCATCAGATTAAGAATAGTTTACAAACAGATTAACCAAATATACATGTTTGTGTTTATTATAATTAATTTCCTAGTAATGCTTATATTTAACAAATAATTGGGCTAACAGGTCTCTTACTGTGTTATTTTGTGGCTGAGAAGGTTGGGAACCACTGATCTCCTGCTGCTCCAGAGCACTAAACTTTATCAACTATCTCCCATCAAGCAGAGACCCATTAAAGTCATCAGCTGTGTGTCTGATCTACCAGTTTCTGCTGATGTCTACAGTTAGTATGTAGATGTTCACTAAGGCAGATGATGATCTGAACTCCATGCTGACCTGTAATAACCTGCAGTCTAATGACAGGAGGACACATTTCATTATAACGACTGACCTGCAGCTCCTAGGTTCACTTCAGAGTAAACAGCGCCCCCCTCTGGTCCACGATGTCTCCCTGTAAAGATCATCAAATAATCACCAACACAAAGACATGAAGGATGAAACTATTCTGAGTTAATTTCTCATGTGGTTCATTTTAGATATGTGGGACTCACTCTGTTTCCCAAAGGATTTCATTTCAATGAGAGGGTATGAAACATCTCCAGGTTCATCTGCTGCTGATAAATTTTCAATTTTGTATTATTGTTTATTTATTAGTAAAATACCCAATGGTTTTTTTTTTTACTAAAAAAGCTTTAAAAGAAACTCTACCATTTCCAGCAGCTTCAGAGGATGTGATTGTTTCATAGAGATGATCATCGCCTACAGCGAATAAAAAGGCAAAAATGTTATTAATTAAACTACAAACAACATTTTAAACAAATTTTCTTTATCCCTCGAGATCTGACAGAAATCTCTCTTTGACATCATTCTGATCTAAAAAGCAGCAGCACATTCACATACAGTAACACCAGAGAAATTCATAATTGCAATCAACGTATGAAGTCAAATTATTATACATAAAATTACAATTACTTTCACTTTGTCTATAGATGATGACTTACAAGTCATTAATAGACAAAGTGAAAGTAATTGGATGTGTATCTTATTATGTCCTGTTTAAATCAGATAAAACGACTCAGCCCAACATGTTTCCCTTTGGAAAGAGACTTAGAAGAACAGAACAATATTTATTGTCTCTGTGGGAAACTGGGCTGAACTCCTTCATGGTTTTGGATCACAGCAGACAGCACACAAACAATAACGATTGCCTAACATAATCTCAAATGACATCACCTTACAATAAGCATTGCACATAACATGTATTTCACACATCTATTACATAAACACTGTGAGCTATTGCAAAATCCTTGCGGCTGGACTCTGGGTCACCAGGAATGGAAATACCAACCTATGGAAGAAATACTGAGGTTAGATGATCTATATTTGGAAGAAAAGAAACATAAATTAAGCTCTGACCCAGAAGAACGGAGCTGTATTCATGGTTTTCAGTCTGGTTTGTGGTGGAGCTCTGACTGTTGCTCCCTGAGACGTTTGATCTGAAACATGAGAAATATATGAAAGTTAATTAGGAAAAAAAACAAGGAAAAATAAATAAAGATATAACTTACTCACCTGATGCAGGACAGATCTGTGAAAAGTCATATTTGTCATATTTTATTAATCAATTATCCTGCTGTCAGTTTTTGTCACATCAAAATAATTATTGTCCATAATAGAATAATTAAAGAGTTTTTAAATAAACAATCTGATCCAGTAGAGAAGAAAAAAGTCTCACCTTTGGACCGTCTGTAGCGCCACAACAAGACCAGGAGAATAATGAGAATTATTCCAATAAATGGTCCAACAATCAACATCACAAGAGAGCTGACAGGACTGGACACAGTTACTGGAGGTAGGAGACATCAAGAATGAATCAATATTATTTATCTGCAGATTTAATGACAACATTCATGAGCTGCAGATAAATGTGGTTTCAAACTTGAATTCAGAGAGAAATCTGCAGCACATAAACATCCTCAGTGTTCACCTTGTTCCTCTCTAACAACTAAAAGGTTTTACTGAATAAAATGCATCAAATGTTTTCATCCTCCTCACCTCTAACTGACATCCAGCTCTGTGGTGACTCCTTTCCTGAATGTTTACACTTGTAGAAACCTTCATCTGACTTTGACACTGCAGAGATGTTCAGCTCCTCTCTGCTGTCATTGTGGAGGAGTTTGTTATTGTGATAGAAAAACACATTGGAGAGTAGTTTTAGTTGTTTATATCTGCAGCTCAGAGTAACAGGATCTCCCTCAGTCACAGGATGGACGGGGCTCACCAGGATAGGAGCAGAATAATCATCTGTAAAGCAATCTGAGAATAATCTGTTCCAGAACTTCTTTTAAAGCTGTGTCAATGCTTTAAGTGATCTTGTAAAATTCAGTGGTAAAGAAGGTTTTATAAAAGTTTTAAAAAAACATGTTTATTGAACAAAAATCCAATCCATTACAGGGCAACACACAAACAACCATGCACACACTCATTCATACACCTAAGGGCAATTTAGAGTGACCAATTAACCTAGCAGGCATGTCTTTGGACTGTGGGAGGAAGCCGGAGTACCCGGTGAGAACCCACGCATGCACAGGGAGAACATGCAAACTCCATGCAGAAAGACCCCCGGCCGGGAATCGAACCCAGGACCTTCTTGTTGCAAGGCAACAGTGCTACCAAATGCACCACCGTACAGCCCAAAAATTCATTTACATTAATTTTTTATTATATGTCCTGTTGGGGTCATCCACTTTGGTCACATGTTTTGACATTCGCAGCTCAACAGACGTCGCAGCTCTGACGTCACTGGGAGTATAAACCGGCTGAGATGAAGGGTTTCGTTGCCATTTCCCACGTGTCTCACAGGACAGCGCAACAGAGGCGCATATCTGGAGAGAAAAAAGCTCGCAGGCGAACTTTTGCTCCACAAGGCCATTCCCGGAAGAGCTTGAAAGCTGGAAATCTGTCTGATACGAGAAGATCAGAGGATTTATTCACCGATCGAAGACCACGCCACACCCGGCGCTGGTGAAACCTACAGAGGTTCTATTTTCCAAGGAGATGAGTTCCCTTCTTGTGTATGCAGTCGACTAACGGTTCTTCATCTTATCAAGATAATTTTTTTTCTTAATTTGATCATGGACGCGTGATCCCCGCCTCCCCTCCTTTTTCGCCAGACCTGATCCATCCTCAACTGGTGGAGAGAAGAAATCAACGTCAAAGTAATTTCGTTCTTTTCATATTAAACCGGATAGGTGCATTTAGAGGTCTGGGCAGGATGAGGCATAGTGAAGGTGATTTATAATCACCAGTAGTTAATCTAAGGTATTAACTTGTTGCATGCAATACTGATAGAAGTATTTTATGCTGAGCTGTGTTTTGATTTACTGCACAAGCGCTGCTGAATTGTGCATGTTTTGATTTGTCCGGCTGATCTCAAATCAGCCAGGAGTTAGAAGTTGGACTTAAAAGTTTTCATTCAAAGCAACTGCGGTCTTTACCTTGTGGTCTAACCCATCTTTGTTCCAGTTTTATTGCCGGAGATTTTCCACTGAGTTCCCGCCTCAGAGGTTTATGACCCTTTGTCAAGATTTGGGGCGTTCAGCTGGTTGTGGCTAAAGGGGCGTGGCCCCACCGTTTCATCAGATGATCGCTGTAATCGAGACATCAGAACACCAGGACGATCTCTTTTTCCATTTATCCCAAATTACACATTTTGTCCATAAAACTGCTGGTTTGATCTTCATAGACACTAAATGCTCACATATTTTTCTTTTATTATTATTGTTAGGTAGTCATTTTTATCCCCTTTGTGTAGAATGGTGCTTGTTAGGTGAAGGTTTTTGGACCAGAATAATGGTATATCAGGATTATTTGGCTTCAATAAATCTTCATATATATAATTAAGAGAAGCGTTTGTGTTTATTTCATGCAAGAGTGATTTATCTGTCAAAACAAGGTCGAAGTTCCCCCACCTTCGGTGAAGCCGTTGAATAAACAGTGACAGTTTGTGGTTTTGTTTAATAATTTGTAATTATTAAAGAGCTTTGAGCCCATAATCACAACACCAGAGAACATCTCTGATTTCTATTCGTAAGTAATGATTTTTGGTTAAGAAATTAATATTTTTCAAATTATGATTTTAAATTATAATTCTTGATGAATATTAACTAATCAATAATTATAATCCTTACAATCCTTACAGTCCTTTGTAATGTAATAAGGTTAACTCATCATTGTTCTACTGTAGATTATTGGAAGTAAAATTAACATTTTAGAATGGTCCAGACAAACTCTCATCTTGAATCGGATAAAAAAATTATTGGAGGGAGCTAAAAATTAGGGTGATGGCAAAGAGGACTTCCAACCTCAAACATTTGGAGCTCATCAATGGAGATAAATGGTCCAAATCAGTGGAAACATGAAAAAAGTCATTAATTATAGGCAGCGTCTGATTGTGAAAATGTTTTTTTCATTGATAACTGAGGAGGTGTGAAATTATTACTGACTTGCCTTCTTTTATTATGGAAATAAAAAAGCTACTTTTTTCAAAATTGGTTCTCCTTTGACATCAAATTATTATCTAGTGAGAGATGCCTGCTTCATTTCCTATTAAAATAAACCTCTTGATAGAATGAAGATCATTTTAAATCTACATCTGTCAGATGAATATTTTAGTTTACTTAGGTTCATGTCTGTTTTCATGGATCAGCACCACATTGTGATTGGTGCAGTCTTGTAATGTAAAATATTGTCCAACACAAAGTGGTTATCATAGTTGATGTATAGTTCAATGCATTTTCTAGAGATGTTTCATCAAATACATGAACAGGTCAGTGGGTTAAAATGATGTTCTTCATTTCTTCTCCTAAAGATCATCCATCCTCCTCTGAGCTCTGATACTCTAGT
The DNA here is from genome assembly GCA_036173005.1 of Crenichthys baileyi. Classification (NCBI taxonomy): domain Eukaryota; kingdom Metazoa; phylum Chordata; class Actinopteri; order Cyprinodontiformes; family Goodeidae; genus Crenichthys; species Crenichthys baileyi. Next base: position 52,605 of record JAHHUM010000167.1, on the reverse strand, counting down.
GTCTCTCTGTGACGTTCCTCCACTTCATCTCCTCACACTTTCAAGTCTGTGTTCTGCTCGGTTCTGAGGAAAAACCTCTCAGTCATTTATTGGCTTTTTGAAGTATAGGAGATCGCTTAAAAATCACATTTCAAGGCCTGATGTCCACTAGACAATGCGTTAAAAAAATCATTTGAAAAAGTTTGAAATTACTGGATATACAGTACAGACCAAAAGTTTGGACACACCTTCTCATTCAAAGAGTTTTCTTTATTTTCATGACTATGAATATTGTAGCTTCACACCGAAGGCATCAAAACTATGAATTAACACATGTGGAATTATATACTTAGCAAAAAAGTGTGAAACAACAAATATGTCTTATATTCTAGCTTCTTCAAAGTAGCCACCTTTTGCTTTGATTGTCTGACTGACGAATCCCGCCCGAGGCTATGTACTTTCCGCCCGATCCCGCGACATTTGTGTTGGGTCCCGCAGGACTTACACAGAGACCAATGCAGGTCTCTACTCCATACCTTAAGGTGGCGGTAATGCACACCTCAAAGGTATTTGCCAACCGCCAAAAAATAATACCAGAAGAAGAAGAAAACAGGATTCATCTGCCAAAAGAATCTCTGATCTTTTGTGGTTCAACATCAAATTCATCAAAAATATTGGAGCAGTCTCAAGTCAAACGAAAGGTTTCCGCCGTGTGGGACCATTTTGGTGAGGCTGGGGGAGGGTCTAAAGAAATTTTCCCCCCGAAGCACGCAGCCCCCCAGCATTGTGGGAGTGAAGGGTTCAGGGGGAAATGGTTAAGGGCCTTCAGCCCTCATATGCTCTGCCAACCAAAAGGTTTGGTGGGGAAAGGGGTCTAAATTGTATTGATATTCCAATTTCCCATATTCCAATCTTTTTTTAAATATATTCATTTGCTTTTTGGTTTGACTTGGTTGTCTTTTCAGATCATCGAACAAAGGGGGCCACAAATTTCCGAGCTACCGCACCCTGTTGGGGGGTTAAGTCTCGGAGCTCCTAGGGCCTTGGTCCCCCAGAAGCTATCACACACTTTATCTAAAACTGACTCTTAAAGGGAAAGACTCTCAAACCCTCTCTAACTTTTAGCTCTTTTTTAAACTAAAATTTGGCAGAGAAGATTAAAGATCAGGCTGAGGCTCTCGTCCGGACCGTCACCGCTTGTAAGATGATGGAGACCTCAAAAAAAGTCACATTTTTTTATATCTGGCACTCCAAGAATGGGGGCAAGCCGCTTGATAGTCTCCATGTCTTAATATGTGCGACCCTTGTTCAGCTTTTTTCCTTGTGATGGTCCCTAACGTGCGCATACCCCCCTTCCCTTTGAAATTTTTAGCTTGTTTTTCCCCAAAAATTTCACAAAACTCCTCCTTTTTTCACTAACTTGTCCAAAGCAAAATTCTATTCTGGAATCCATCAGGGAAGTTTGAAGCCAATGGTCGGCCAGCTTCAAAAACCGCTTTGTGTCCAATTTTCCCTTTTTTTTTTGGGTATTGTATGGATAAAGTTGATCTGTCTAAAGTTTTTTGTTCTTGACACCACCAACAGATACTTGATTAAAATCCTGCAGCTACTTGATCAGCTAATTTATATTCATCATGCACTCCTCGAGGTACCCCTATAGCATCGATGTACGTAGGGTCTCCCTCAGTCTGCCAAGATGCAGCTCTGCATTTTCTATTACGCCATTCATATGGTATTACACTAGATAGTCCATGTGTTAACTCATCTACTGACATAGGATATACCGAAACTGGTAACAATAAGGTAACTAGAGCACAAAGTCCTGTTACATTTGGAGGTAATCGATCAAACAACCTGTCGTCACCACACCACCACCAAATGTCTCCTCTAGAGACTGGTTTGAAATACATATTCACTTTTACAGTTGTAGTACACCATACTGCAGTGAGATTTCCTAATTTATTACCTCTCTCTGTCATATTTATACATGTGTAGTTTCCAGTGGTGACCCATTTATGGAATAACGGCTTGTTTTTATCCGCTCTAGTTGCAGGAAAAACAGAATCCCAGTGCTGACATGTTTCATTAGGATTAGTTTGATTTATCACATCCATCATACAGGGTTGTGGTATTACAGCTGGAATTACTTGTAACAAAGGCCTGGGGCCCATACACACAACACAATCTCTTTTAGTCATGTTAGCCGTTTGTTCTACCATCAATAACCAGTTATTATTTGTTCCTGATACTCCAGTAATAACCTGGAATCGGTCATCTGCGGTTGAGTTTCCTGGCATAATTTTTACCCTCTTCGCTGTGGTCTTAGGGGAGAGAGTTGTTTCACTTATTACTTCACAAACAATAAGCTCAAAGTCTGGGTCTGACCCTGAAACCCAGGCCCACAGGAGAAAACCCCAACATTTTCCTCCTGATGAAACGTAGTCGGGAGGAAATAGAGAGTTATGCGTGAGGTTAATGGTTACCTGGATTGCATTATCAGCTTTATGGAGTCTAAACAAATTCTTTTGATGACTAGCATAAGCAGTGGTGCCCCACTTTGGTGTCCAATTGTTTCCTTCATCAGCTACCATCGTGGACCATGAGGTGTCTCTTCTGTCATTTGTTAAGTACCATTTATAACTTCTATAATCCTGTCCTTTCCTTCCTCGTTATGTAAAGCAAATAAGTGGGATCAGCACTACAGCAGTGGTATTAAATTTCACGCACACTTGAATGCCATAGGTATAAGAAGTTTGTCCAGTACACATAGCTGGGTTATCTTGCCTTCCTTGGTTTAGCGCTACTCGTTTAGTACGACTCATAGCAGGCGTTGTTACATTTTGATTTATCTTGACTGATTCCCAGAGGTACCAGAAAAATAAGAAAATCAATATGAGGAAAAGTATAAATGCCCAGCAATGGACTGAAACTCAACCGTCATTTTGGCTGAAATTTGGCTCCTCTAAGTGGTTCCAGTGTGTCTTAATTTTCTTCACTGACTTTCGGGTCTCTCCAGCCTCTAAATGTCTGGGTCCACCCTATTATCAGGCTGTAATTCACCTCCCCTGGCTGGGGTTTCAACCAAAATGACCTTTTTACAATGTGTCAAGTGAATCCAGGATGATCTCTCAGCTATTTTTACTGCTGTAGGAGTGGTTAGTAATACCTGATGTGGGCCCTTCCACTTAGGTGAGAATCAATGTTTTTTGTTTACACTCCTTATTAACACCCAGTCTCCTGGTTCCACTAGTTGGTTTTCCTGCTGGGAAATAGAACATTCCTCATTAGTTTGATTTTGTTTCTGTTGCTTTTCTAACATACTCATCATATAATCAGCTAGGTTGGCTTCTTCATCTAACTCCCACTGATTTTTGAACTGTGGTAATCTGTATGGTCTTCCAAATAACGTTTCATAGGGTGTTAGCCCTGAAGTGCTTGTAATGTTTATATATAGTTTTACTAGATCTAGACACTGTGTCCATGGTCTTCCTGTCTCTTCAATACAATTGTTCAGGCGGTTCTTTATTGTCCCATTCATTCTTCCCACTAATCCAGCGCTTTGAAGGTGGTAAGCGCAATGGTTTCTTAGATCTATATGAAACATGATTCCTATTTTCTTTATTATTTGATTTACAAAATGGGCTCCATTGTCATTATATATTTTCTCAGGAATCCCATATCTGGGAATGAGATCTTTACACAGTGCTCATGCTATAGTTAAGGCATCTGGATGTTTAGTTGGAAATAGCTCTATCCATTTAGGAAATGCATCTATAATAACTAAACAGAACTTTTTCCCTTCACTGTGACTTAGCTCAATAAAATCCATATGAATTGTTTGGAAAGGGTATCTTGGTTTTGGAAATTGTCCCCTTCGTGGTCTTAGATTCCCTTGTGGATTATGTTTTACACATGTTAAACATGTTCTACAAAATTTTTTTGAATAAGAGTTAAATCCATATGTTGGATAATATTGATGTATCTGTCCTACCATTCCCCCCGTTGAGAGATGTGAAACACCATGGCTCAATATTGCTGCCCATTTGTATAGGTTCTTTGGTAGGATAGGTTTATTATCTGGTCAAATATAGATTTCATCTTTTAATGCAGTTCCATGTTGTTTCTACATGTCTATCTCCTGTGGATGGCTTTGTTGTTGCATTTCTTTTAATACAACATTGTCCATACTATGCTGTTTTTCCAAAACTAATATGTGTGCAAAACCAGGAACAAGTCGGCAGAGCACAAACGGAGAAAATGAGGAAAAACCATCAATTTCTGAGAAAATGGTTATTTTCTTTTTATTGAAAAATGTGCAAGTTGAAATTATGAAGTATCCACTCAATTCTTTAAATAACAGTCTTGGAGGTTTTAAAATGGTAAATTTTATATTTTAACTCGGCTTGTTTTAAGCCTAAAACTCAGCCAGTGCGTATTTACATTTTGGGGAGGGGAAAATCCTCAGCTCATTTCTGTAGCGGCTTTGTTTGGCTCCGCGCTGGCTTTTGTTCTGCTTGTCGACCAATTACCAGCGTGCTTCAAGAAACCTCGTGGCTACTTAACAGCTCCTATGAAAAATAATGTATTTCTTCACGATGGACCAAGCTCAACGTGTGGCAAACGAACTGAATCGCGCCTGTTACAGCGCTTCGCTGTGGGAGTACATGTTCAGCAGTACCGTCGCCGGACTCTCTTCAGATTCTGAATCAGAAGGAGATGAAATGGAAGATGATAGCGACTGCATTACTTTGGAGAACATTCCTAGTTTGCAGCTGTCTTCAACCCAAGACGAGGATGACGAAGAAAGCTTTGGACTGGCGGCTGAGGAGCTAGAATGTTAGATATCAGAAGCTATTGCTATCACAACATTTGAGGAAAACAGAGACAGTGAGATGGAGAAGATGCGTAACTTTGACTGTAAATGTTACGGAAGAAGAAAGGAGAACTCTTCACTTGGGACACAGTCCTGTAGCCGCAAACTTTCTCCAGAGATCATGTACAACATACAGATGGATTCTTTAGCAGCAGAAAGGGAGTGGCAGGACATGAGAATAATCGGACATCTTGAAGCAAACCGGCGTACGCTAGAAACTTCAGCAATGACCACATCCACCAAGAAGACACCATGGAAAAGAAAACACGCCAGAACAACATATTCCATATGAGGCATCGAAGTCTGCCGGAATACCTTTCAGTTTCTTATGGGGTGAGTTTGATAACTATTTAAAAAACTATTTTAAGTCATGTACTGAAGCGAACAAATCACGTAAACCTGACCAGCCAAATATTAAAATCGGCTTGAGTGAGGTTTGTGTTTGTAATTTTAATCTAAGCTTAAGGTAGTTTTTTTTTTCTTCCCCCTGCGCTGGGTGATCGGTGGTCACAACATCAGTTTTTTGGTTAGCGTAGATACACGAGTTTAGCTGGACAATCACTGTATCCCATGTGAAAATTAACTTGAGAGGGGGTTGTATTTTCAATCTAAGCTTGAGATAGGTTTTTTCTTCCCCCTGCACTGGGTGATCAGTGTTCACAACGAAAGTTTTTCGTCTAGCGTAGCTACACGAGGTTAGCATCTACTGTATCCCATTCACAATGTGAAAATCGACTTGAGTGGGGGGGGTTGTATTTTTAATCAAAGTTTGAGGTTGAAAAATAAAACAAAAAACAAATACCTGTTTCTATGTTTTGTGTTAGAGGTTTATTTCTATAAACACACCTATATGCAGAAAAAACGTGGTGTGTTGTCATACCAATTTTGTCAGCACTCGTCGATGTAAACCATAAGCTGAATATTTCCTTTGTTTCCCCCGCTCAGAATCTGTAAAGCCACGTTGACTGACATCATCAGACACTTTGATGAAAACGGTGCAAGACCCCGCTTGAGGAAAAAGAGCCAGTGGCCACAGGATCCCCATTTCATCAGCAGTGAGCAACTTCGCAGAGTTTTGGAGTTCATAAAGAACTACGCAGAGGATCACGCCATCATGCTGCCTGGTCGACATCCTGGCCACAGGGATTGGCATGTGAAGCTACTGCCAACACATGTCTTAAAGGCCTCAGTGTGGCGTCTCTATATGAACTCTGCTAAGGAGCTTGTTATGTATAAAAAAAAAAACATTCTATAGAACAGTGACATTTTTCTAATGACCAGTGATGTAAAACTTAATCACAAATGTATAACCCTGTGAAATTTTTCTTTCAGGTGAGCGGGCAGTTTGCAAATCAAGCTTCAAGGCGCTTTGGACCCAGCTGCTCCCACACAGAAGAAGCTGTAGGCCCCGCACCTACCTCTGCTGGCAGTGCCAACAGAATAATGACCTTCAAGATTAGGCCATTCTGTTCCGATGAAGCGAAGGACATTACATGCCCAGCACCACAAAGCACTACACAGAATAGCACACAGAAGAGGATGATGGTGTGACACTGTGACACTGCGTCTGTGACAATCTGTAATGTGTATAAAGTTGTAAATAAAAATTACATTTGTGACATGATCAAATTCAAGTTATTGCTCATTTATCTTCCTTGGTCCATTAAAGTCAAGAGGTTTGCAGACATAAAATTTGATGGGTACATACAGATTAAGTAGCTGCAGCACCAGCCTGTTCTAGATTAACTCGTATTCAAAAGGTGTAAACTATTAACACATAGCTCTATTCATACCTGCACACATAAAATGAAGACTGATAAACAATATTTCTGCATGCTACAAAAATCTTTGTAGATTTCATATTACATATTAAGAAGAACACATCCACATTATTATGATATTTTGCTAATTGCTGTGAGATAGGATTTCAAACTCGGCCTGAGGCAGAACATTTAATAGACTGGAACTTTAAGTGAGACTGATCTAAAAACAAGAGGAAACCAAACCAATCACCAGGATGCAGACATTAGGTTGCAGTCATTATGCAATTTGCAGACATAAATAATATAAAAAATAGACTGGAATGCAGTGTTGTAAATTATCTTTACATAGAAAAATACTACTATGAGTTCAGTGACAGAAGTCTTGCAGTCAGTTGGAGCTTCTGTTGACAAACAGTTGGGGGAGGTGGGCTATTCAAAGTTATTCAAATTAGCAGCTTTTATCACCGCCCTGCTTTCAGGGAGAGAAAACAACGAATCTTTGAGTGCTGATTTCTCAGAAAAGTAGTCTGGTGAGTGCAGACATTCAGATGGTCATATCTTATTCAGGTCTTTTTTGATTTCCACAAGTTTGACATCATTGGAAAGCTGAGACTCAAAACGACACCAGGTAGACTTGTTCCTGGTTTTGCCACGGCCAGTCACATATTTTGATTTGTCCTGCTGGAGCCCCTTTGCTGTCTTATCTGCAAATGCATTTCCTTTTATGACTAATTTGTGCCAGAAGTGTGAGCTGCACACTTACAGACTGCTAATTTTTCTAGGGAGGTGTACTGATTTCAGTAAGTTTTTTAAAAAATCAGCATGCGTTACTGGTTTCCCAGAAGACGTTACCATGCCTCTATTCTTCCAATATTGAGCAAATGTAGGCACAGTTGCAAATGCATATTGACTATCAGTATAAATAGTTACTTCCTCATTTGCAAATAGTTTGCAGGCCTCGGTTAGCACAATAAGTTCTGCAGCCTGTGCAGAATAATGTGAAGGTAATTGTTCCGCTTTTAACACTGTATCTTTCGTCACCACTGCATATCCTGTTTGTGTCTTCCCTCTCTCATCTTTTCTGGAGGAACCATCTACATAGACTATCTTGCCCTGTACCAGGGGTTGATCCTGCAAATCACTTCTAGTTTTTGGTTCTTTTTCTGCTAATTCTTGACAATCATGTTGAATTCCATCTTCAGGTGGGTAACAATGTTGCTGAGTTTAAGGTGGTGCACCTTTCTATAGTTAAGTGTGCTTGTGACAGTAAGGTTGACATGCAGGACAAATGTCTGGCAGGTGATAGAAAGGTCATATTTGTTTGCAGTAGTAATGCTAAAAGTGCATGGGGAACTCTTAAAGTTAAAGGGTGGAATAACACTATTGTGGCACTGATTTCAACTGCCATAGAGGTTGCAATTACAGCTCTCAAACAATATGGTTGCGCACATGCAACACTATCTAGCTTTGAGGAGAAATAAGCTATTGGTTTCATTTTATCTCCATGTTACTGAACCAGAACTGAAGTCATAAAATGTCCCTTGCAATCTACCATCCGAACAAACGGTTTACTATAGTCTGGTAATCCTAAAGCAGTACTAGAAACTAGAACTTGTTTTATGTTGTTAAATGCTTCTTCAGCTTCTACACTCCATTTCAGTTCAGACGTCATTTTCAGCTCTTCCTCATACATTAGTTCTTTTTAATGGAGCTACTATTTCTGCATACTTTGGCACCCAGTTTCTACAATAATTAGTTAGTCTAAAGAAGGACATCGTTTGCTTTTTTTTCTACTGGTTTTGGACCTTGTAATATTGCAGTCTTTCTTTCTTCTACTATTGTGCGTCCCCCTGCGCTAAGATTGTGGCCTAGGTATTTAACCTCATTTTTGCAAAACTGAAGTTTCTTTTTACTGACTTTGTGGCCTTCTGCTAAATGTTTCAATAATGCTATTGTGTCATTTTTACAGGTCTCCTCATCAGGAGAGGCTAATAGCACATTATCAACATATAGTAAAACCTGACTACCTCCTGGAGGGTCAAACTTGGCCATGCTTGCACTCATTAACTGAGAGTATATAGCTGGACTTTCACAGTAGCCTTGAGGTAGTCTGGTATATCTTTGTCCTTCAAAAGTGAATGCAAACCAGAACTGACTATTTTTATCTATAGGTACAGAGAAAAATGCATTGCTAATATCAACTACAGTAAATATTCTAGCATCTGGTCTTAGGGAATTTAATAATGTATAAGGATCAGGAACACACGGTGCTCTCTGAACAACTGCATTATTAACTGCCTGTAGGTCTTGTACCATGCGCCATCCTGTTGATGGAGCTTGTTTTTTAACTGGAAAAATGGGGGTGTTACATGGTGAGTCTTCGCATTTTATTATCACCCCTGCAGTTATTAAATCCTTTATTACTGGTTTTATTCCTTCACGTGCATCATGTTTCAAAGGGTATTGTTTTACACTGGGCCTGTATTCTGTTTTTGCTCTGATTTGGACAGGTAACGCTCCTTTTACTAAGCCTACGTCAGTAGGGTCTTTTGACCATAACTTATCAAGGACTTCACTCAAGAACTGTTCCTCCTGTTCAGTAAGGTATATTTCTCATTGTTGCTTTGTATGCAAGTGTATCCCTTCCTGCACTGTCATTGTCCAGAATAATGGCTTCCGAGTTAATCCTGTGGACACACTGGTTTCTGTATTCATTGATGTTGCAAACCAGTCTGTGGCATCTTTTCCCTTCTGCACTATTCTTCCCATGTCCTGCCACTTAAGCTCTTTATCCTTGAATAAAGATATGTGTGGAGGTGCCCACATTTTGCAGAGCTTTTTAGTGTCTTCTACTAGCAGTACTTCAGCGACTGACATGCTCTTCCCATCTGCATAAGTTACCATGACTTTGGTAGGGGTTACTTTAGTTAATGCTTCTTCATAAGTTTTATCTGGTCCAGGAGTATTTTTATACCACATGGTAATATGTAGGTCATCTGGTGTCATCTGATCTTGTAGTCGAGTAATGACATTTCTTCCTTCTGTTAATAAAGCTGTCCCTATGTCTAGGGGTGGTTTGTTCGGAACATCCAGTGAATAATAGTAATTAGGTGCTCCTACTCCTTTCAACATGAAAAAATCTCCTTGGCTCAGTTCTGCTTTTCTCTTTACTACAATGTGTCCTTCTGGGGTCGGAATTAATGCTAACCCCAGATGTAGTAATCCATCTCGTCCCAAAAGATTTACAGGACACTCAGGGAACATTAGAATAGATAGCTGATATGACTGTCCATTGGGATCCCTTATCTGACTGGCTCAGACTTGCGTCAATGTCCCACTAGCTGACCTCACTGTTATTTTGTCAGGATTGACATTTTGGACTTTGTTTGTGGTTTTGTGTTTTGTTTTGCTAGATGTTTCTTGTTTGAGGTTTTGTATTCATGTTTATTGCTTTCTGTGTTCTGACAGTTCTGGTTTCCTTTTGCCTCCCAGTGTGTTAACCTCTCGTCATTAGTTTTCCTCTTTTAGTTGTTAATTACTCAGTTTTTGTCCCCTTTACATTCATTGTCCCTCTTAGCTCTGTTTCTTCTAATTTATCTTTATTCTCCAGTCCCTCATTTTTATAGGTTAGCTTTAGTTACTGTTTACTTTTATTCTAGTCCTCATTTCCTCTGCTTCATTCTCAGTTTGTTCTATCAGTGTTTGTTTAGGTTTGATTACTTTTGTAGTAAGGGTTTCTTTATGGTTTCTTTTGCTAGTCCTTAGAGCTTAGGTTGTTGTGTTACCTCCAGTTCTCAGTTTCCTTTAGTTCATGTTTATTCTTGATTCTGTTTTATCTTGGTCTATAGTTTTCATTTAGGTCTGTTTCACTGTTTTGTTAATTAGTCCCTTTCCTCATGTCTTGCTCTTATTAGGTTCAACTGCTCCCTCTGTCTCCCTGTGTCCATGTCACACCTGTTCCCTGTTTCTTTGATTATCTGCCATTTGTTCCCCTCTCATGTCTCTCTGTATATTAGTTGCTCTGTGCTCTTTGTTCCCGGCTGGTTCCTCTGTTTGTTCACACTTCGTTGCACAACCATCGTTCATGCCATGTTCCTGCAGTGTCTTTTGTAAATTTTGGATCGCCACTCTGGTCAGTACCTGCAGTATTTTGTTACGTTCGAATAAAGGTCTAGATCCATCACAATGCTGCTGCCTAGCTCTTGTCTGTGCTTCGTTCCACCCCAAAACCGCGATATGATATATTTGCTGATCACCATCTCTGGAATTTGGGATTGTTTCTCTACAGGTGGTCCTGCATGCTCCGGTATCACAAAGAAAAGAAATTGATTTTCCATTTAACAGTAAGGTTACTTCAGGTTTAATGCTATCTAGGGAGAGAAGGTCCTGGAAATTAATGGTGCGTTCACACCAAACGTGGATTCTGCAAATATTTCATGTCTTTTGTGTGCTCTTGCTCGCTTGACATTCCGCGCGAACTCCGCGTTGCCAAATGGCAACAAACGGCAACGCTTCGCCGCGTCATTAAATAGGAGGAGCTTCCATCTGCTGCTTGCTGGTTTCAACTGAACATGGCGGACAGGGATTTCACGGATAATCACGGTGTTTTACCTGTGGAGAGCCAAAAAACGCCGCCGACGTCGAAGTCCCTGGGTTCACCAGATTCTTCAGGGACGGGAACAGTTCGGAGAGTACCACCATCTACTCCAGGAGCTGCGTCTGGATGACGGTCGATATCAGTGGTACCTCCGTCTATCCAGGACCCAGTTCCAAGATCTGCTGTCCTGCGTTGGAAGACGAATCGGCCTCCGGGACACCAACTACCGGCACTATATCCCCGCTGCTGAAGGCCTGTCGGTGAGTAAATAAATCTCAGCTAGTTAGTTGAGTCATACAACTCAGGCTTGTCGCACACTGACAACCGCTTCTTCTCCGCTGCGGTCCTTCACCCTATGTCACAGCCACATCCAGTTCCTGATTGGTTGACGTGACGCGAATTTAGAAAAAGTTCAGATTTTTCAACTCCTCCATCACTCTCGCTTCGCTCGGTGCGCCTTTCGCACTGCGTCCTTTGTCTCCTTTGCACCGCCTCGCGCCGCTCCGCTCCTGAACGCGCCTCTACAAAGGGATAACGTAAATCAGCCGCTCCAATCGCAGAATGCGCGTTCGGTGTGAACGCACCATTAGGAGGACGTCCTGCCCCTGTGTTTTTGGTTCATTGTTTTCATTAGTGTCTGAGGTACTTGGAACAATTTCTTTTGTTTTCTGTCCCAGTCATGCTGAATTATTATTTCTCTTTTCAGGACAGTCTCTGGCCAGATAACCATCTTTTCCACAGCACCAGCATCCTCAGGTGTATTGTCTGTAGTTTCCTCTGCCTACTCCTCCTCTCTGACCCTTGCGATTTTGTCCTCTGCCTCTAAGTCCTTCTCTTCCTCTGTGGTTCTGATAATAAATCTGTTCTTCTTCTTCTTGCTGAAAACATCTTTTTCAGTTTTGTATCCTTCATTACTTTCTCTGTATGGAGGGCATGATTAACATAGTCCTCTAGAGTTGCTGTGGGGAAACCTATAAAATGTTTCCTTACCTAGGTATTAATCACATCCCTAGAACCAGCATGTAGTGCATTTTTTAACTGCTGTCGATAAGCTCCTTGCTCGTTTTCATCTTCTTGTAGGCCACTGTGTATTTTAAACACTTTTGTCATTCTAATCCTATATTCTTCAAAAGGCTCTTCCTCTTTTTGTTTCACTCTGGCTATTTCTGCGTAGTCAGCTCTGCGTAGTCAGTACCTGACTGTAAGCCTACCCTCACTCTGTTTGTTAGTTCCTGGTCATCGTGTGCAAGTACTGCGTTATTGTGTATAGGGTTCCAATTTCCCCTAACATTATGCCAGTCAGTTCCTGTGACTGCCATCCATGCTTGTTGAATTTCCTCACCATTCAAATGATAGGATCTTCTAAGACTCTCTAGGTCTTCTCCACACTGAATGGGATCCTCTCTGGGGGAGGTTACTCCTCCACAGCCTTTTTAACATCCTCTATTGTCCATGTCCTATATACCAAAATGGTAGGAGGTTGATTATCTCCAACGTTTGGATGGCCACCTGTATCATGGGATATGTTTCTGCTAGACTAGGGTTTTCGTCATGAGATAATTTGGGAGCTGTGGGGACTACTCTTGGGGAGTGAGTTAAGGTTGGAGAAAAAGTTCTCCCATATTGTCTAGACCATCTTAGGGAGATCTTATTAGAACTAGTCTGCGGTGGAGTGCGGTATTCAGGTGGTGGATCTTGTAGGGGCAAGCCTGGATATATAGATGAGGTTACAGCTGTTGCATGTGCCTGTGGTTGTTCATCTATCTGTTCTACCTGCTCTTGCTCTTCTTGTGGTAGTACAGCTGCATTTCTTGGTTGTCTCCGTCGAGCCCCGACACACCCAGTCTCATTATCTTCCGCTCTATGAAACATTAATTGTTTCCTATGATTTTCTTCTTCCTGTTCTTTCTCTTCCTCTTTACGCTTTTTTACTCCTTCCTCTCTCCTTTTAGCTACTTTTAACCAATAATCTACATCCTCATAACCTTCTTTTTCCATTTTTCTTGGGTCACGTTTTGTACTTTTAATTATTGCATCCTGTAGATTAACAAATTTTTGAGAGCTTAATCGACCATCATAATTATATGTGGTTATCCATTTATCTAAATATTTTAAAAATCTCCTTTTGTGGTAACTCTCACTTCAACTCTTTCGAGTGGAGAATTCTTGTCTTTTGCATCCACAAAAGTTAGTCACTTACAATCCTACCGCTTTGGTATGAAGCAAAGGTAGTGGTTTAAATCCCCCATTCTTTTCTCACATTCACACTTTTTTTGTTTTAAACTTGGAATTTTCTTATCAGGACTCCCCCGTACCCTTTAAACGGAATTTTCAGTATTACTTTTGAATACTTTTCAGGATTCCGCCATCCTAATTTTACCTGTTAGTGCCTAGGATACACAGGGTTTTACATCACGCAATGACCCCCAGACATTCATCGCACTTTTTAATCCAAACTCAACTCACCACTTGTCTTTCCCCTCTCTCTTGGAGTTCCGTCAGCCGTCAGACCCCAGCGGGTGGGCCGAGGTCCAGTCCCGGAAAGGGTCTGAGAGTCTCCCTGATGGAGCCTGCCGTGCGCATGGTCTTTACTGGATTCCACCAACCCGCTGGAATCCTCAGGCGTATTGGACTCCGGCTCGAAGGACCAAAAATGTCAGGTTTAAACAACCTAAAATACCTATTAGATAACAAAAATAAGAGGAAGACAAGATAATTGGTTTCTTACTCACTGCGAGGAGAACGGACAGAGATGTGCTTCAGTTACAAATCTCCTATGGCTCTGAAACACATCCCTCCGAAACCTCTTTTTATTTAGGGTGGTCCCTAGTTACATGAACGTTGCTGCTCTAAATGTGTGGGGGAACTCAAACAGCAGCAACGCCACATAGGTGATGCACACCATTATCCTTTACAAACACGCTTGCATAGTCTCCATAGTCTTAAGATATGTGCAACCCTTGTTCAGCACGATTAGCTGTTATCCTTGTGACGAGTCCCCAACTGTGACTGCATCATCCCGATTCCACCTTTCCCCCTTGCCTGAAGAACAACTCATCAAATGTTTGCTTACACATAAAACATGAAAGGTTATGAAGGTCAAATAGCAAAGGTAGCAAAAATAGAAAATGTAAGATAAATCTATATGCAATTTTTCCAACAGGTTATTCCTAACAAAAAGTACGAGGAGGAATGGGAACGAGAGAAAATGGAAGTACAGCAAGCTGTGGCAGTGAGTATAACAGCTGGCATGCGGACATTGGTGAACAAGGAGGCTTACTTGGCTTTTACCTGTCACTACATTAATGAGAATTTGCAGTTGTGTACATCTGTGTTGGGAGTGCAATACTTTCCATAAAGTCAAACTGTTGACAATTTGGAGGACTGGGCCATAATAAAGTAAAATGTTTTGTGACTGACGCAGCACCAAACATGATTGCATCCACTAGACAGCTCCAAAATCGACACTCAGTTTGTATTGCACATAGTCTCAATTTATTACTTAGAAAATCAGGTGATCAGACCCCTACTCTTACATCCATCAGACACAAAGCCAGGCACATCGTCACATACTCCAGATAAAACACTACAGCCAAGGAGAAGCAACAAGATGAGGCTACAGATGGGACGACCAACTCTGAAACTTATCAATGAGGTGCCAACACGCTGGAACAGCACATATGAAATGCTGTCAAGGCTACATGATGAGAAGGAACCAGTGAGAGAATCTCTGGCCTCTCTAAAAACAGATTCGACTCCACTTACAGCTGATGAGTTTACCATCATAGGCGAAACACTTCTTGTGCTTGCTCCTTTCCAACAAGCTACAGTGGAGTTGTCTGAAGAGAGGTGAGTGTCAGGGTCAAAGGTCATTCTGATGATGAAAATGCTCTATCTTGCACTAGAGCATAATGCTTGAACCTTGGACACACAGGCAGCCATACATCTACATGAACACCTGAAGTGTCGAGTCAGACGCTGCTTCCAATCTGGAGTCATTAAGTGTGCTGACCCTTGCAACACTTCTAGACCCCAGATTTAAATCACTCAGGTTCTGCTGTTCCTCCAAGTGCAATGAGGCCATCAGTAGACTGTGGTCAGAATGTGCGTCTGGAAGCACATCCTATGAGATCCTGGGACATCTAAGAAAAAATCTATTCAAACCTCTTCCACCTTTCCCTACAATTTCTCTGCACTCCAGCCTCATCTGTGCCGTGTGAGCGGGTGTTTTCTACAGCTGGAGAAGTTGTATCAAAAAAGCATAACAGACTCTATTTGAAAGCGTTGGGAAAAGTTTTTTTTTTATAAAAATTTGTTTAAAAAAAATCCCAGTCCACAAGCATCCTCATTCACAACATTTCTCTTAGATTTTCACGTTAAGATACATGTTCACATTATTTATTGACTGTATCTAAAAATATCAAAGATTTTTAATTTAAATGAAGATATAAAAAAATACAATATAACATACAATGACTTAAATTATATTATTGTGCATACTAGGTCATTAGATCAGTGTCATTGAGTCTGTCAACTAGTTTGCCTTTAGGGATTTTTAAGGTCCAGCAGATGTCTACCCTGGTGGAGTAAAAGAGAAACAACACTCACAGAGCATAACAAACCTGCACTCAGCTGAATGATATAAATATACACTGCTCAAGAAAATAAAGGGAACACTTAAACAACACAATATAACTCCAAGTAAATCAAACTTCTGTGAAATCTAACTGTCCACTTAGGAAGCAACACTGATTGACAATCAATTTCACATGCTGTTGTTCAAATGAAATAGACAACAGGGGGAAATCTTTGGCGATTAGCAAGACACACTCAATGAAGGAATGATTCTGCAGGTGTGGACCACAGACCACTTCTCAGTACCTATGCTTTCTGGCTGATGTTTTGGTCACTTTTGAATGTTGGTGGTGCTTTCACACTCGTGGTAGTATGAGAAGGACTCTACAACCCACACAAGTGGCTCAGGTAGTGCAGCTCATCCAGGATGGCACATCAATGCGAGCTGTGGCAAGAAGGTTTGCTGCGTCTGTCAGCGTAGTGTCCAGAGCCTGGAGGCGCTACCAGGAGACAGGCCAGTACACCAGGAGACGTGGAGGAAGCAGTAGGAGGGCAACAACCCAGCAGCAGGACCGCTACCTCCGCCTTTGTGCAAGGAGGAACAGGAGGAGCACTGCCAGAGCCCTGCAAAGTGACCTCCAGCAGGCCAGAAATGTGCATGTGTCTGCACAAAAGGTAAGAAACCGACTCCATGAGGATGGTATGGGGGCCCGACGTCCACAAATGGGGGTTGTGCTCACAGCCCAACACCGTGCAGGACGCTTGGCATTTGCCAGAGAACACCTGGATTGGCAAATTCGCCAATGGCGCCCTGTGCTCTTCACAGATGAAAGCAGGTTCACACTGAGCACATGTGACAGACGTGACAGAGTCTGGAGACACTGTGGAGAGCCATCTGCTGCCTGCAACATCCTTCAGCATGACCGGTTTGGCAGTGGGTCAGTAATGGTGTGGGGTGGCATTTCTTTGGAGGACCGCATGGCCCCCCAAGGAATGCCATGGCATAATGGCAGTGAAGTTTCCAGTTCTGTGTGGTTAATATGACCACTGGTCTACTAGCGTTTTAGTCAAGCTGTAGTCTCTGCTCTTTTATTTACAGCCTCCACAGCACCTTTATCTATATTACACCACTAGGGAGTGTTCATGTAACACAGATGAACAGCATAACTTGTGTGTACACTACAATGGTCTACTTCATATTTTCCTGATCAAATGAAATAATTTATTATATAATTGTTTTTTGTTACTGTTCAGTGCTAGCAGAGCTAACAGTTTAGTTAGCGGTATATGGGTTATTGAAGCTAACTTTTAGGTTAGCTGAGCTCACCAATCTGTAGGGAGCTACACCGATGAATCTGAATCTGTTTTCCTGATCAGGAAGCTTTTTGACAAGCTAAAAATGTAACATTTGATCGTTAACATAGCAAAGTGTGAGTTTGCTAAAGCTACTGTCTTCTGGGTAGTGGGAGAAGGACATATGCAGCCAGAGCCGGTTTTAGCTATTTAGTATTACCCAGTACCCACTGCAGGGAAAGAACTGATGCGTTTATTGGGCCTGGCATGTTTTAGTTCTGCTCTCAGACCTTCTAGAAACCAAGGTTAAGTTCATCTGTTCAGCTTCTTATAAACAAGCCTTTGACAATATTAAGTGTCCTTTGTCCACTTACAGTTTTAGCAGCACCCTGCATAGACAGTCCTTTTGAGATAGACACTGTTCTTTATTTTGTGTTTCCCTGATTGAACATCTCAGATTTAAATTATTAAATTAATTCCTCACTAAGGCATCAAGGGAAGCCACCAGTTGAACTATTTGTGTACTTTATTCAATGAGGATATTTTATTTCATGTTTTTATATATATTTAAATAAAAGAACATGACAAATAACAGGTCATACACAGAGTGTCTGTATTTTAAGCAACATTCACAGTACAGCTTATTTGTACCATCAACAAATGAGCTCCCAGCTGCTTCTTTATGCTATGATAAGAACTGAGGAAATGACAAATTACAAGTGCAGATAACGAAATAGGACCTGAGTGTGAAAGGTATTAAGAAGGAGGCTAACATAAGATTAAGCATTTCTACTGAGATAAAACCACATATAGATGGACTCTTTACTAATTAGGTGACATCTGACAGCAGTTGGTACAACTGGATGTTATTTATAGGTATCAAGTTGAAGGGGCCTCAATACAAACCCATGACATAGCTTTTTGGATTTTCCTTTATCAAAATTTAATTTTACATTTACACACTTTTTTTGTATTAGTCTGTGTCCAGAAATTTTAAAGAAATACTTTGCAGTTTGTGGTCGTGACAGTTGAGAGGATATTTTGATCCATCTATTCTCTAAAATACTTTGAGTTTAATGATTTCCTTTAAAAGACTGAACAGAGTGATGCCTGCTAAACAAACATAGATTTTCTGTTAACAGGGGAGGTTTGGGGGTTTGTCAGAAAATGTATTAAACCTTTCATTAACAGGCATTGTTCTCATTTACCCTATTGTTTCTTTCTTGGATCCCACAAAAGTTAAAGTAGAAAGGCCTTAAGCTGAGTTGAAAATATTAAATAAAGTGGAAACAAGAAGGTATCTGAATTTAACTCTCTGACATGAAGGTCAGTGTCACTACTAAATGAAATACACATAATTAGTTTTTCACTTCATGTACATTTTAGAGCTTCTCTTTAGAACTATTTAAACCTGATATATTTTCACTTCCTTCACAGTAACCGATCTCATATCTGCCTTTTCACATCTAAGGCCTTATTTATATGTGAGGTGAGATCATTCTCACCTATCACTGCTTTTAGACAGAAAGGGGAACTTAAAAATTGGCCTGCCAGAGGGTTCGCACGCACTACTAACCAAATAGTATAATAACAATTTAAAGCTTTTCATGTTTTATTGTAATGCTGTAGATTTCATCTTGGTGAATTTCCTTTTTTTAACCCCTTGATGGAGCAAGATTTTTACTTATTTACAATATACTAAACTTGTTGTTTTATGTGACTATTTACATGTAGTGTAATGCACTTTATTAACTTGTCACCAGTTTTGGCAGTTTGCTGGTATGGAGCATGTAGGTGTGTGTTAACACAATGATAAGTTAGAAAGACGTCAATGATGACCTGATTGTTTCCCTGCTATACCAGTTCTACAGGCTCCTCTACCTGGTTACTCATATTCCCTTGTAGTTTGCTGCTTCTATCATTTTGTACGTTTTTTTTTTTTTTTTTTACTTTCGTTAAATCTTCATCTTCAGAATGAGACTGCTGCCATTCTCTCTGCATTTGGGTCAATTAACACCACATACTATGACAGAAAGGTGATAAGGCCATTTCTGCATAGTTTACAGTCCATCATCCTGGAAACAGGGAAGAATATTCACAGTGCCCCCCCCCTCTGAGCCTAGTGATCAGAGAGGGGGGGCACAAGTACAATAAGTACCCTGGTATGAATCCCACAGCCTGCCACTCTGGGTCCCTGAGCAAGACACGGGCGCTGCACAATGGTAGCCCACTGCTCCCTAAGGGATAGGTTAAATGCAGAGGACAAATTTTGTTGGAATGTACAATTGCAATGACAAACAAAGATTATCATTAGTAGTAGTTTATACCTTATTTAAAACCTGATAAAGATCGGAGGACTCATTCATTTATTTATTCACTTATTTGTTCATTTATTCATTAACTACCTCTAATGACTGAACTATTAAAATAGAAATAGAGTCTAGTGTGCTTCTTCTACCACAGCTTCTGGTTAGTGGACAGGAAACATCTCAACAGGAACCCAGTGCAGTGATGTCAGCGTTTATTAAAAGACATTCTGATCTCATTCTGAGATAAAACTTTGATCCTGTTTCAGACGGTTCCATTTTTCTACAGACGCTGCATTTACAACTTGTCTTGTTATGAAAGGACAAATATTTGACCAAAGCAGAACAACACATCATTTTGCCTTAAGGTCAGGATGAGGAACAGGTCACTCAGTGTCCTGGGCTTACTGTGTAAGTAGATCACTTTCTCTGTATGAATGATAAGGAAGGAAAACATCTAAAATGATAATAACTGGATATGTATTTATTTATAACTGTAGATCCAGTACCTCTAATGTGGGAGCAATGAAAATGTTCAGTTGACAAATATGAGCAAAGGAACGTGATGTGATGCAAACGGCACAATTTATTACTTACAATGAAAACTTTGATCAGTAAAGATGGGTGTGAACTTATCAGACAGAAAATCCATTAACTGAACCTTTTCATCATCTTATAAAAACAAATAAATTCTTAATATTATCTTTATAAGAATTGGTGGCATTTGTTAAATCTGAGGTTGGGGAACATAAAGTTGTTTTAATTTAACTTATTAAATATGTATAATGATGATGTTTAAACCTTTATTTCAGTGCTGAACACACTCCTCTGTTGTGGACAAACTCCAGGTAAGTTCAGCTTTGAATCTTTATTTCAATGATTTATCCTGTCAGGAACAGCCTCCAGTTTATTTCTGTATCTCACATCTTATTCTGTTTTTCCTTTTCCACAATTTTCTACTTTATGTGTTAACATTAATTTTAAAACAAGAACAGAAATGTGCTGAATGTTGTTCTGCTGTAGATGCCGTGCTGACTACTGAGCCCCAACTGGTCGACTTTTTATAGAGGAGAGTCTGTTACTTTAATTTGACATGAATGAAGGAGAAGAAACTGACTGGAGATACCAGTTCAACATGAAGGGTCAAGAATGTATCCCCTACAACTCATTTAAAAGCTACATATTAGACCATCTGTATCAAAGTGGTGAATTTCAGTGCTGTGGTCTCAGGGGGAGCTCAGATAAACCAAAGTGCAGTAATACTCTCTCTGTTACTGTTTCAGGTAAGCCCCAAATATTTTAAAACATGACTAAGTTTAATTTGATTGTCAGCCCTTATA
Source organism: Crenichthys baileyi (assembly GCA_036173005.1). Classification (NCBI taxonomy): domain Eukaryota; kingdom Metazoa; phylum Chordata; class Actinopteri; order Cyprinodontiformes; family Goodeidae; genus Crenichthys; species Crenichthys baileyi. The sequence goes on along the minus strand of JAHHUM010000167.1, from coordinate 31,879 downwards.
AAGCATTAATATTCTTTTAGTATTTTGTTTCATAACTTTAGTCTGATTTATTTATACATAGAATAGTGGTTAAAATATCACACATGCAGAATTACTGTGTTTATGTTGCTATGAAGTAAAATCAGTTAAATCAATTTTCTTTAGGAATAGGATCATGTTTAATTTGAGAGCTAACCACAGGATCTCATAATGTCATAATTGGAGTGTGTTTGGGTTTTTTTTTTTTTTTTATTTATTCTTTATTCCAGTTAGTGTTTTTGTATCCTGCTTCTGTTTATTATTTTCCTAGTTGTGCTTTTGTTTCTTATTGTTGTTCTCTAGTTTATGTTCTGTATGCTATGTTTTTCCCTGATTAGTTTGTATCATTGGTTTTCTGTTTTGCTCCAGTCACATTTCGTTTTTACTCCCTGCATCTGTCTACCAGTAATCAACTTAATTGGGTCCACCTGCACCATGCTCTTTATATTCACTGCCTTTCAGTTCAGTCCTTGTGGAAACTTAACATTTTTTCTGTTCATGCCGTGTCTGTTAAGCTGCTGTTTATCCATGCTTGTTTCTGCAACTTCATACCTGCCTGCCTGCCAGTAAGTTTCCTTTTGATTATTAAATCTTTTACTCACCACGCCTTGCTACTTGCTGTTTGCCTGCATTTTGGGGTCCACTCCAAGACCGTTGCCTGACACTTAAGGATAAGAATTTACTTTTTGTCTCATGAAATTAAAGATTTCAAACTGAATTCATTGACTTTGTTAAATTCTAAAGAGTATATGAAAAAAAAGAAATTAAATAATTTAACACATTAGCAGCTTTTACACTTTAATTTACCCACACAATTATTGTTGTGCATATTTTTGTTGAAACTTAGCAGATAGACCCAGAGCCACAATAACAGCAGGGTCCACAACCATACCAGTAGGGGGCAGTGTGACCCTGAGCTGCTCTGTAGAGACCTCTGCTGGATGGAAATACAGATGGTTGAGAAGGACCTCAGACACCTCTGAAGTTGAAGTCAGAATAGATAATGAAGAAAACAGAGTTATCTCTGTGACACAAGGAGGAATCTACAGGTGTGTAGGAGTGAGAGGAAACTCAGACTTCTACACAGAAATAAGTAATGAAGAAACTATTGAAATAAAATGTGAGTTCAATAAATCAGTTCATACTTTTGAAAATTATTAGACAAAAAATGGGCTTGAGTTTTTGCTTTTGATTTCTATGTTTCTGCTTGTTTTATGACTGTTTATATCTGATGTAAACAGTTTCCAACAAGGTTTTTGTGACACAACAACCAAAGCGGCCTCAGATCTTCTGTGGTGAGACGATCACTCTGACATGTGAGGTCCAGGGAGGAGAAACCACTGAGTGGAGGTATGAATGGAGGAGATCTGGGTCATTTATATACAGGACAAACATTAAAGATTCACCTTCAGAGTTTCTGAGTCCAGCAGTGGAGACTACATGTGTCAGTGTAGACGCAGAGATGACTGGTATTCTTCAACACAGTGGAGTGAAGCCATCACACTGTCAGTATCAGGTCAGTCATGTTTGTTGTTGTTTTCTGTACTTATCAAATAAAACAAGTCAAAATAATATCTTGAATTGACAAATAACTTGATATTTCCTGAAATTATATTTTATAATTGTCAGATAACATGATGGAAATCTTTGACATATTAACCTGACAGAAAAATATAAACACAATAAGTGTTTTGCTTTTTTTTTTGTTGAAACTTAGCAGATAAACCCAGAGCTACACTGACAGCAGGTTCAGCAACTATACCAGTAGGGGGCAGTGTGACCCTGAGCTGCTCTGTGGAGACCTCTGCTGGATGGAAATACAGATGGTTCAGAAGGACCTCAGACACCTCTGAAGTTACAGTGAGAATAGATAATGAAGAAAACAGAGTTATCTCTGTGACACAAGGAGGAATCTACAGGTGTGATGGAGTGAGAGGAAACCCAGTTGTCTACACAGAAATAAGTAATGAAGAAACTATTGAAATAAAATGTGAGTTCAATAAATCAGTTCATACTTTTGAATACTATTAGACAAAAAAATGGGCTTGAGTTTTTGCTTTTGCTTTCTATGTTTCTGCTTGTTTTATGACGGTTTATATCTGATGTAAACAGTTTCCAACAAGGTTTTTGTGACACAACAACCAAACCTGCCTCAGGTCTTCAGTGGTGGGACGATCACTCTGACATGTGAGGTCCAGGGAGGAGAAACCACTGAGTGGACGTATGAATGGAGGAGATCTGGGACAGCAGTAAACCAGACTCACAGTAAAGACTGGACCTTCAGAGTTTCTGAGTCCAGCAGTGGAGACTACATGTGTCAGTGTAGACGCAGAGATGACTGGTATTCTTCAACACAGTGGAGTGAAGCCGTCACACTGTCAGTATCAGGTCAGTCATGTTTGTTGTTGTCAGAGGTGGGTTGAAGCAAAACTGAATTAAACAGCTGCTTAGTGCTGCCATGCCAGTAGGGAGCTTAAAGGAGCACTGACATTGTTGCTGAAGACAAATTTACTGCATAGATCAAATATTTTATAATGTAATGCATTTTACAATACAGTCTACAAATATTGATAAAGGTGGTGGTCTAATAATTTATTCTCTTTCTGTTTGAGGCGGGGTCACCTTCATGAACATTGACCAGTCTTACAAGAGTTAAAGTTGTAAGCTGTAGAAAACAATATAAATATCATGTATGTTCATTGTTCTTCAATAATCTAAGCTGAAATGATAACAAGAAAAATCTACTTTCTAAATTTCTGGTTTATGTTTACAGTTGGTCCTGATAGAGGAATTTATCCTTGTTGCTAGCATTTATTATCAAAGATGATTTTATGTGAAACATATGATCTTTTACTTTAAATTTAAAAGGTTTTCTAAGTCAAGGAAAGGTGTGCTATAACCTTCAATAATTTTATCAATGAACCAAAGTACAGATTGTATGAACTGAGACGACTCAGCTGAAACTTTGCTATTATTAAATTTAAAATCAGCTTTATTTATAGAGCACATTTAAAAGAAAAAATGTCAAAGATGTAACTTTTCATAACTTCTAAAAAAGGTTATTCAGATTTAAACCATCTTAAATTGGAATATAGGAATAGGACTTCAGATATAAAAACATCTGTATTTTGGCTTTGTTAAATATGAAAATCTGACTCTTGTTAAACAGGAATATGTGACTGATCTAGTCCATCTAAATGACCTGTTGGTATTAATACAGAGCAGGGCTGTTAACAGGCTGAGAGACAGAAACTGTCTATATACACACACACACAAACACACACACACACACACACACCTACATTGTTAGACTTACAGTTGGACTATGTTCCCTCTTCAACTCGCAAAAACTCAATTTTAAATTCACTGATCAGTGAGTTTTTAGATGTTCTGAATCTTTACAACTTACACTGCTGTGTTTCTGTTCTTCAGTACTTTAGAGGTTTTTTGTTTTTTTATTAGTTACAACCCAGCTCAGCCAGGGAAAAGGGAAAGTAACATTAAACCAGATGTATGTTGTTGTTTAAAATAAAAAGCGACTTATTCTTCCGTAAGTTACAGTTTTTGACCAAAAGGAGGTACTAGAATTCGTAAAAAACCATCAGCTGAGGTTCGCAAACATAATCTCTAATGAATAAAAAGATCATCAGACAAAACAAGAACGTCTCCAATAAAACAAAGTCTAAGGGGGAATTTACCAAAACTAAATTTCCAAAAGTATGAGTAACCAAAAGGACTGGAATAAAAACTTTCAGTCCCTGTTCAAAACTAAACGAATAACTTCCCAAAGTGAGGCTTCTAAGCCTGTCTTCAGAAGCTCACAAATGCCTGTAAAGGTACACAAGACAGGCGTCTAAATAAACTCTTAGTTGCAACCTAGACCTGGCAATACCAAATGGTTAAAGCTAACAAACAAGCCAGAGCCAAAGTCAACCATTTTCACTAGAAACCCAACAAAAAGGGAAGCTGCTCAGGCTTAATCACAGCCGCCCTCATTGACAGGTGAGCTGAGTTCAAATAGAAGGGCCTCTTCTGTGATTGGAGGAGCTGAGATAAACAGTCCAATCAGGTTCCAGAGGGATCTATTGGGAGGAGTTAGGAGAGGCCAGCCAATCCCAGATCTGTAACTGCACAACTGGGCCAGCAAATCATCAACCTGCAACTGCACAGTTTAATGCAAATCAAATGGCCTCAGGCCGTAACGATTAACAAGCGACCTTATGTCACTAACTCTGATTTATTAAATTGTTTTGTCAGAAGCTTCTGAGAAACAATATTTTGTTGAAGCCTGTGGTATAGTGGTAACCTTGTTTCTTAATTTATTTTAAAATCTTTAGTCTAAAATTATCTACAGGTAACCAAAGGACCAACTTAGTGCAGACAGCACAGATCTTCCAGGTTAAAGGTGATTCTCTTAGATAAACAGTAACAAACAGGTCAGATTTCAACCAGCTTCAGATTAAACAGACCTTAACTCTCAGAGATGAGAAGCTCGCTTCATATTTTGCTCAAACAAAATCTGACAGGTTAAACACTGAGGATGCTTCATGTGTTCAAGATGGAAGTCACATTTTTCTGCAAACTGAGAATGGTGTGATGAAATCCTTAGATAAATAAATGTTTTCCTTTTTAATGTTTCCTATTTCCAGTAACTGAGTCCGTTCCTGTGCTGTTGATCGTTGGTCCAGTTATTGGAGTCATTCTCTTTATTCTCCTGCTCTTGTTGTGCTGCTACAGACAGTCCAAGGGTGAGACCTTTTTCTGCTGACACTGGATTTGATTATAATTACTTTAATGAATCAGTACAATTTCAATTAATGTCACAACAAATGTCTTTTCACAGGTTTATTCTGCTTCAGGTCAGTTCCTCACATTTTAATTTATTTTTATTTCTAACAGAAATGTTTTACTGTTTTTTTTAATTATTGTGTTAACTTCAGTGTGTTGGTATTATATATTTTTTATATTATAGACGGACACTCTCAGAGAGCAGCAGTCGGAGCTCCACAAATCATGGAGTCAACAAGGCTGAGAGTCATGGATACAGCTCTCCTCTTCAGGGTGGGCACTTCCACACATTTTACTCATTATTAATTTCTATTTAATAACCTTGTCGTATTTGCATTTTCTACTAAGAGGTTTATTTCAGGTGGTTATAGTCGTTGGTTACATTTTCACATGAAGTGAAATTATTTTGGTGAGAAAAAATAAGCAGATAAATAAGAAAGAAGACCAACAAAACTAATTTATTTTCAGCAAAGTTGTATTTGTTTCTTCAAATTTCATTACATCCAGCTTTTAATCCTGGTTTCTTTGTTGTAGATGTTCACCAACAGCATGGCTCTGAATATCTGTACAGTTACTAGTTACAGGAAATTCTATAATAAATCTTTTAAATCAGTTAGAGGTGCAACAACTGTGCTACACTCTAGATGGCCAAAAAAAAAACTCGCCACCAAAAAAAAAGGCAACACTAGTATTTCATTGGTTCACCTTTAGCTTTGATTACAACGCACATTCGCTGTGGCATTGTTTCGATAAGCTTCTGCAATGTAACAAGATTTATTTCCACCCAGTGTTGCATTAATGTTTCACCAAGATCTTGCATTGATGATGTTAGAGTCTGACCGCTCCGTGAAGCCTTCTCCAGCACATCCCAAAGGTTCTCAATGGGGTTAAGGTCTGGACTCTGTGGTGACCAATCCATGTGTGAGAATGATGTCTGATGCTCCCTGAACCACTTTCCCCAATTGGAGCCCTATGAATCCTGGCATTGTCATCTTGGAATATGCCCGTACCATCAGGGAAGAAAACATCCACTGATGGAATAACCTGGTCATTCAGTATATTCAGGTAGTCAGCTGACCTCGTTCTTTGAACACATACTGTTGCTGAACCCAGACCTGACCAACTGCAGCAACCCCAGATCATAGCACTGCCCCCACAGGCTTGTACAGTAGTCACTAGGCATGATGGGTGCATCACTTCACCTGCCTCTCTTCTTACCCTGATGCGCCCGTCACTCTGGATCAGGGTAAATCCTGACTCATCAGACCATATGACTTCTTCCATTGCTCCAGAGTTCAATCTTAATGCTCTCTAGCAAATTGAAGCCTTTTTTTCCAGTTAGCCTCTCTGATTAGTGGTTTTCTTAAGGCTACACAGCTGTTCATTCCCAATCCCTTTGCATTGTGCGTGTGGAAATGCTCATAGCCCGGAGTTCTACTGTTGTTTTTCTTAGATCAGATTTCACCAAACGTTTAAGTGATCGCCGATTACGATCATTCAGGATTTTTTTCCAGCCACATTTCTTCCTCATAGACGATGGGTCCCCACTATCCTTCCAGTTTGTAATAATGCGTTGAACAGTTCTTAACACAGTTTTGGTAGTTTCTGCACTCTACTTAGACGTTTTCTCTGCTTGATGCATGACAATGACTGACATCTTTTCCATGACCATAGGATGTGTCTTTCCACATGGTTGTTTAAGAAATGAGAAGCAACTCATTGCACCAGTAGGGGTTAAATAAGTTGTTGCCAGCTGAAACATAATCCCCCATGCAGCAATTATCCAATGGGAGACTCATACCTATTTGCTTAGTTAAATCCAGGTGGCGACTTTTTTTTTGGCCAGTCAGTGTATTTAATGAACAGTGAGGATCAGTCACTGATATAAACTCCTGACATGTTTCAGCTGCAGATGAACCCAGAGATGTTAACAATGCTCTGATTGAACTGAATTCCTTTAAACAGTTAGTTCCAAACATAAACTATGTACAACATGAGGAAATAACTCACAGTGATTTGAACAGTCTGGTTTTATGGCACTGATCATCTGATGATCATGTAGGCCTCATTCACCAGAGGAGGGCGCTGTTTCCTCTGAAGTTAAAACAGGGCCTGTCAGACATTATACTGAAATGTGTCCTCGGGTCAAGATGGAGCTGTCTTGGTTAGCATCTACATCCTACCACTAAACAAAAGCAGAAACTGGCAGATCAGAAACACAGCTGAGGACTGTTTGTCTGCTTGGTAACTGAATGTTTTCTGTTTCAGACGTCACAGCAACATATGCTGAGATCAACCATCAGACTAAAGCCAAGAGAAAGAGGAAAGGTAAAGATATGGTCCACATTTATCTATAGTTCATCATGCTAATTTGCTTTTGTTCATCTGCTGTCTCTCTGGAAAGTTGTATTATCATAACTAATGTGAATCATTGTCTCCTCATTGACAGGAGAGCAGAGTCCTGCAGTACCAGATGGATCCGTTTATTCTGAAATCAGAACCTGAGCAGCTCTGGACAACAATGCTGTCATGTAGGCTGCAGACTGTATTATTTGTTTTTAATATAGTTGATCTTAGAGGTGCAGGGGCTCTGTCTATATTTAACTTTGTTGTTTTACACTCGTCCACAGACGCATCAGTTTTATTTTCCTCCTTTTTCTTTAGCCTCATAAATGTACTTTTATGTAATAAGAGTTTACTTCACGGGTGTTGGTGTTTATCTTGTATATCAAATAAAATTTTGAGCCAAGCAAAACATCCTGAGACAGAATGTGTTTAAAGTCTTTACTAAATTAAATTTCACTCACCATTTATTCAAGTTACAAACCTGCACAAACTAAATAAAATCTGTAGAGAAACATTCTTTGAACTCAAAGTTCAGTCATTGTTTTCTTTTAGAGCTATACATTTACATTGGGGAACTAGTAAATATCAAATTCTGATATATTTTTACAGTACTGCCCTCCCCTAGTTTGTTTAATCTTTTTATGACATTTAATACGTTATAGCTTATTAAATGGTTAACCTATATTCATTCAAAATAAACTGTTACATGTCAAATTTAACATGTGTACTTTGACTGACTTAAGCCATTGCTATCAAGTTAAAGTGAGAGTTATCTGCCCACTAAAAAATATGACAGTAATTACAATCATATTCTTGTTCATTTGGTATTTTAAGCATTTTACCTTCTATTTTGCAGCTGAATGTGCTGTCAGAAGTTAAGATGGTATGTATTTTTTATATTCAATGCTGTTTTCACAATTCAAACAAAGACTATTAACGTTCCAGGTATTTTAAACTGGCATTCAGGTGTAAAAGGGTTTCAGATTTCATCAGTCACTTATTAGTTGGATTTCTTCTTTACTTATTTTAGATTATTTTTAATCAGTGATCTTTCTGTAGGTTTCAGACTAAATTTGCTCTGAGCCTCAGTAAATGTCCTGTGTTGTGGCACAATAACAATAACTGAAAGGTAACTTTAACTTGGGTGTTTTAGGCGTTTATTTTTGAGCAAGAATTGCAGGAAGTGAGACTTTTTATCACCAAAACCTGACATAAGATGTTCCTGCCAAAGAGATGATGACATATTTTTAAACATCATTGTTTCGTCAGTCTTTGAATAGAATAGGACAGTAATTGGGATGTATTCCATCCTAATGGGCTGTATTACTGTGGAAATATGAACGCATTATTATTAGTAGCTAAGACTAAGATATATTTGGGACTCTGCTGCTTATAGATTGATTTTAATTAGGAGTTTTCCAGATGTGTGATATGAACTGGGCGCCATGATTTAAGACTATTTCCTGGAAGAGGCAAATATATATTGGAAAATATATCTGATGGTGGCATTAGTAGCAGTGGTGACTGGTGGCAGCTTGCAAAGTGGAATGAGATGAGACACCTTGGATATAAGGTCATTAATGGTCAGAATAACAGTTTTACATCCTGATTGCAAGACTCTTGGTGGTGGTCTGGCCTCAGTTGTATTGCAGGCAAAAATCTATCAGGTGAGAACATAGTCCTTGACATCTTTATAGAGATGCCCCCCAGAAGTAACAGTGAGTAAATGCAAGGAATGATTTATCAAAGGGGGGGCTGGAAAACCTGGAAGTGTGGGCCCAGTGGAGGACTTGGATGCATGCTGATAGTGGGAGTTACCAAAGAAAGATGAGTCTCCTTCCTCCACCCAGTTCAGTTTGTAAATGATGCTCCTCTATCTCATGCTGATTGTTCTAATACCTAAAATAATTTCTGTAAATGACATCTTTGACTGGCCTTTCATACCGGATGTCTGCAAGGAGGATAGGATGGTTGTCTTTAGGGTCTCTACAGCAAGGTGCTGTTCTCTAAACAGGAGCAATGAAGATCAGAAACCACAATGATGTCATTTACCCCGTCTGTGGTGATTCTCGGGCCTGAAAAAGGGATCTGAGAATAATCATCTGAACCTGGTCTCTAGCCCCAGCAGAGGGACCTGAAGAGTGTTTCAATTCCTCAGGCTTTAGATCTGAGTCAGGAAGAGACATCAACAGGAAGAGCTGGTAAAAATATCTTCCTCTTAAAACTGTGAAAATCCAGTCAACCAATTTGAGTATGTTGAAGAAGGGAAGAAGTGATATTTGTACAAACCTTTAGATTTTCACCACATTTACATCCTATAACAATTGAAAGCTCTGCAGATTGAATTAAATGGTGATAATTCCCAGTCAGTGAGTTTGCAGAAGAATTTGTAGTATACTTTAATATATTACAAAACTATATAGTCTTCACATGATTACCAACCTAACTGAAATCTTGTAAAAATTGTCTAATAATCTCTTCAGTGTGTGCTCAGGGGACACTAATCAGGACAAGATATGATGGTACTGAGAAAAGAATTTGATACTTTGATGAAAGTGATTTTATTCCTAAAAATAATAAATTTAAAAAACTGTTAATGAAGCCAGTCTGAGTCTGAAAAGCCTACAATGCAAGACTAGGACTAATAGATCATTAGGGTTTCTTCAGAAACATTAAATACATACAATGATCTTTGTTCTTTAGTGGTGAAATAAAAAACGATCAGATATACACCTTACAATCAGACGGTATATTTAAAACTATAGTGACTGCAAAGAAGAGATTAGAATAAAGAGCAAATAATGTGTGAATTCAAACTAACTAAACTACTTCAGCTCATTTTCTTTACCTGATAAATTAGTTGAGAAAATAAAGGTATTCTAATCTTTCTGTATCTCTCACAATGTGAAAGAGTTGAAAAAAACAGAAATTGTGCTTTAGTGTCATATTCACAGAGCTGTTGTGTAAATGTGTCTCTCCTCACCTCCTCTCATCGCAGGGTGTGACTGGTAGGTGTGTCCTTGTAGCTGCAGATCATCAGGACTAATCAGGAGGAGAATAAGGAGAAGCTGACTGCCTGAGGCAGTCTCTCATACGTACTGATCAGGCCTATCTTCCTCTGTTTCTGGACCTTCCTCAAGTTCAGACGCTTAACTTTGTTGACTTCCTTCTTACAGGAATTCCTACATTCATGCTTAGTTGCTGTGTTCCTGTTCTTTACTTCAGTCCTAGAAATCCTTTCAAGATTCCTCCCCTGAATCTTCTTTCTGTTCCTCTGGCCGCCCTCCTAAGACATGCTGTCTAGACTCCGTTGTAAACCCAGAAGAACCATCTACTTGTGCATTTGTTACAAATAAACCTTTCAAAACTTCCATTTGTGTCTGTAGGTGTTGCCAGCACAACAGTCTTATGCTTAACAAACATGACATTTAGTTGTTTAGTTTTAGAACTTATTTAGAGCCTGTTAAGGTGAGTCTTTTTAGACATCCTCCAAAACGGATGACACTTCCTCCATTTTAAGGTTTATTGGTAAGTGGTTAAAATCTCAACAAGAACATATTTTTTATCACTTCATAATGTGTGTGAAATGATATAGCAATCTGCCTCTTTAACACAGTTATGTTTCCTTCCACACAGACACATTAGCAGCATCAACGGTTTGACTCATTTCATAGGTTGACTGATAGAGTCTCCATTACTTCTTGACATCCTGCAGACACAAATTTACTCCAAGGTCAGATCATGCAGTGTTCAGAGAAACTCAAATTCAAGAGCACCATCAGCCTACAATACCTCAGTTAGCATTTTTGTCTTAAAGTTCATTACAGTACAGTTAGCAAAAAAAGGATTGCTAAAAGAAACATAAATCTCAACCTAGATCTGTAAGGTTTCTTAAAGTGTCAGTGTAGCCTGCTGTCCGTGGTTACTTTTAATTAGTATTACCTTGTTCTATAGCCTGGGAGAGATCTGAGTATTATTATTAATCCTCTCTTCACTGGACAGGAAGCGTCAGAAACCCAGTGCCTTGACATGTGTTTAAAGTTAGACTTAATGATGTCATGCTGTGATAAAAGCACAGATCCTGTTTCTCACAGTTCTTTTTATCTGCAGACACTGCACTCGCTACTTGTCTTCTCTGAAAAATTTGACATTTTATCAACACAGACCATTATTTGGCCTGAACGGGGAAGACGTTGTGCGGTGCACTGGGATTATTGAGTAAGTAAATCTCTTTCTCTGTCTGAAAGCTGTAAGTCAATGCATATTTAAAATATGAAAAACTGTAAGTTGGAATTTAATTTTGTTCACAGCAAAACGTTGGTTACGTACTGTAACCCCAGATTCTATGAGTATAGGTGCAGCCCTTTAAGGCTATCGCTAGTGGGTTTATCCCTTCGCGCGCAGCGCAGCACTGAAACTTTTACTCCACGCCCACCTGCTGTGTGGGCCCCACGCCGGTCCGTATAAATAACGGTGAGACCGGACAAACGGCTCCCAAATAGCTTTTTCTTCAGCCATACAGGAACCAGTGAGGCCCAGAGTTTAAAGGGCTGCGCCTATACTCATAGAATCAGTACGTAACAAACGTTCTATTTCGTATAGGCTTCGCCCTTTAAGGCTATCGCTAGTGGGTTAAAGGCGAAGCAGGATGTAGTCTATGCCTCACTGGGTCCATCCAGACCACAACTGAAAACATCTGCTCGCATTATGACACCAAAACTCAGCCTTCTGAATGTGTAATTACGCACTCCAAGCGACCTGCGCATCACAAAGAACAGAGAATATCTCTGGACAGTGAAAAGGCTGAGATAACAGACCTGCTGCTCTAATAGGAAAACGAGGGTACGAACCTGTAAACAGTGTTGTAACAATGAGCAGAGCAGGTCAAAAATCTCCAGGAGGGAAACGTGGAGACAGATCTGCAGCTGGGATCAGCGTAAAGATGCAGCATTAATAAACATCGTGTGCCACAGACAACACAACAGAGGAGAGTAACCTCTGTTCACACGGAGGCTTAATGAAAATACAAGCGCCAGCGACAATAAACAGCAGAAGTCACGAACCGTGGCTGATTAATAAATATTATGGGACCCCTGCGTCTGCATGCAGGAAGGGTGACTCAATAAATAAATGCAATGAAATAATAATCATTCTGTTCGGAACCCTGAGAACAGAATGAGTCATATTCGAGAAACCTGACACATCTCGCAGGTAGAAACGAATAAAAATGAGCATGGAGATGACCATGAGGTTGCTGGCAGATGTCCTCCACTGTCATTCTCCATGCAGAGCTGTGGATGGTGAAATTCCCCCTGATTGAGTGAGCTCTGAGATTCTCTGGAGGATCCGATCCAGAGGACGCGTAAGCCTGTGGAAATAGCCTCACACAGCCAGTGTGACGAGGACGCTGAAGATTAGGACGTCCTGCAGAGTTTTCTCTGAAATGGACGAACATGACGCTGGGCGGCGCAGTGCAAGCCGTGCGGGACAGAGGAGATGAGAGGTGGCCTCCTCTTCAGAGTTATGAGGAGGAGGATAAAAACCATCCAGAGTTATCCTCTCGATCTGAACGAACTTGTGATGCTTTAGGTGTAAAAGCAGGGTTAGGACGCAGCACAGCTGAGTGCCGGGTTGGTCGTTATTCTGAGACATGCACGGGGGCGACATGAGAAGGCGAGATAAATCGCTCACTCTCTTCGCAGATGTCAGAGCTAACAGCAAGGCTGTTTTAAAAGACAGAGTTTTAACAGGAGCCTGATCTAAGGGCTTCAAATGGGTGACTTTAACCGTGCGCGTAGGACAGCGTCTAAATCCCACTGAGGGACTTAGAGCGCGTGACACGGGCCTGTGTCTACGTACACACCGCATGAAAACGCTTCATCAGCGGGGTGGTTTAAAGACCGTTCTGTCACCAAAAACCCTCATGACAGGAGGAAGTAAGCTGCAGCATAAGTTTGTAATGGTGCTGAAAGCTAAATTCCTGTTCATCAGCTGCTGGAAGGGAATGACAGCAGTGCCTAATGGACATGAAAAGGGCTCCACGGCCTTTCTCTGCGCAACCAGCGCTGGGAAAAGCTGCCCACTTTGATGTGTATGATGCTGTGGTAGCTTTAGAAGGGGGTCGTGCGCCCTGATCGTCTGCGCACCATCCTTGCGGGAGACCCAGCCTTTCTAAAGCGCTCTCGTTCAGCGCGCCAAACCAGAGAGGTGACCTAACTCTGGGACGCTGTGATCGCCCCCTCCCGCCTGGAGGAGCGACATCCTCTCTCCACGGCAGCTGCCACGGGCGGACCTGACACCAGCTTGCTGCAGGCTCGGAAACCCATGGCGCACTGTTGCGCTCAGGGGTACGGAGAATCACTGAGAGCTGTTCCTCTCGGATAGTCCAGGAGCCGTGGGATCAAATGGAACTGGTCGGGGAAAAGCATAAGGAGCGTTTTCGGCCACGGGCTAGTGAGCAAAGGGTCCATCCAACGATTGGATCCTCCCGTGGGCCTCAGTGAGAACCACAATGGCATTGTTTGCGTTCTCCGTGTGGCGAAAAGATCCATGCTGCTTTCCCAAATCTGTCCAGATCTAAACAATCAGCTCGGGTGGGACTCCAGTCCCCGGGACGTGGACCACTCTGGACATGATGTCCGCTCCTCTGTTCCAAGAGCCGGGGAGTTCACCTGCTTGATGGAGAGCAGGTTGATGCGCGTCAGCGCAGCAGTTTAGTCGTCTGGAAATGTTCAGCACTGAGCCGGAGCGCAACACCTCTCTGGCGATTTATGTAGGCGCTGCCACTCTGTTGTCTGTGTGGCATCAGAACATGATGATTCCGCCAGCAGAGGAGCAAAAGCCTGTGTCACTTCCACACTGTGAGAAGCTCCAGCCACGTTATGTGGAGAGACGTGGTCTGGCCACTGTAACTCCCATCGCCTGAGACTGACAAGGTTCCTCCCCCATCCCCGACAGGGATGCCGTCTGTGAAACACTGAGGACATGTGATTGCAGGTCTTGCTGAGGGGAAAAACTCCCTTCTGACAGAATGCAGGGATTTCCCCAGTGGGCCAGGTCGGGTCCACCTGAAGGAGGGACTGAGATAATCCGGCCTCTTTCTGACGCACAGAGGATCTATGCGCAGGTGATGAAACCATCTCTGAAGGACGCCTCATATGAAGCAGATCCCCGCGGAAACAACCACATGAGCCGCTGACATCATTCCCGTAATCGCATAAGACAGGAGCTGTCATACGCTGTGAGGTTTGAATGGAGGAGAAGCCAACCGGAAGCGCTGACAGCGCGTGTGTTCTCGGCTGAGAGAGGGGAGCGGGCTCTCATTGTGATGAGTTTAGCTCCACCCCCAGAATAAACGATCTCGGGATGGGAAAACAAACTTTTGCCAGTTTATTGAAAACCCAGGACTGTCAAATGTGCGGCCCATTTCATTGTGTGTGCCACCGCTTCCTCTCTGGACCGAAGCCGCCAAAAGCAGGTCGTCCAGATAAAAGGATTCTCGTTCCTTGCCGAGCGAGCAGGGCCTGCAAGCCGTCTCCACACCATTTGTGAGAAACGTTGCGGTGGGGCGAGAGAGTAACCGAACGGCAGGCGGTTGTATGATATGAGATCCTGATAAGCGAAAACACAGAGATATTTTGCGCGTGTTTCGGGATTCTGTTGGGGATGTGAAATTAAAGCATCACTCAGAATCTATGGAGGTGAACCAGTTGTTCTGAGTGAACGTTCTCCATCACCTGTCTGACTGTCAGCATGTGGAAACGTCTCTCTCCAATATCGCTTTGTTGAACAGGGAGAGGATCGGAATCGGTCTCATTCCTCCTGTTGTCTTGGGAACAGAAAATACCGGGAATTAAATAATCCCGTGTTTTTCCTCTCCGCGAGGAAAACACTGGAAATTACGTTTTTCATCAGGAGTAGTTCCGCAGTTCTGACATGAGAGCGGAGCTCGCTCCGGGGAGAGGACAAAGACTGTCTCCAAAATCCCTCTGAACGGTGGAGGGTGTGAAAGGAACTGCAGCGTGTATCCTTGCTGATCAGTTCTGTCCATCATGCCCAGGGAACATACACGCCGCCACCTGATTGATGCTCTGAGAGGGCGCGCCCGCATTTATCTTGTGGTGCCGTTGGTGCCGTTGGTGCTCATGGATACGAGCCAGCTTAGAGCCCTACCGCCGTTACCCACTCGGGATTCTGATCGGAGGTAAACTAATGGGGGCTCGGATCTAAAAGGGCCTGTAACCAGCCTCACCAGGGAGATATTCACCCAGGCTCGCAGCTTAGTGTTGAGCGGGGGGCATCCACTGGTGGCCGCTTCGTGGGGCAAAAAAAAAGCTGCTGTTGTGCATACTCTGTGAATCTCACCCGCTGACAGCTCGGGGGAGGACAGGAGGGAGAAGCAGTGAGCACAGCTCTAACGGAGCAGCATAGGCTGCTCTCTCGTGGAGTCATGTTTGGAGAACTGTGGAGATCGCGGGCCCTCTTAAACGGATGTTTAAAAGGGGCCGTTCTCATTGGAGTTGGGAGGATGTGTGTGGAAGAAGGAAAGCACAGAGAGATTGTTTTTACGATTCTGGCTGAGACGGAATAAACCGGAGGAAAACTTGCTTCTTAGAGAAAATTTACATGTTTATATTTCAAAACAATCAGTTTTTTTACACACATCGCCCCACACCAGTCATTTTTTAAATCTACACCATGGCTCCTGCGGGAGGGATGAGGGTTGGACCAGCACGCCAAAAACGTCGACATCGCGCTGCTGCTGCGGCTGAGTAGAGGAGCAGTGGGCGGAGGGGAACCTCTGGGAGCTGCTGGCAGCGGCCGTGGAGGTCTATGCTGAGCCGCTGATACGGCCGATCCCGTCAACCGCGGTGGTATGGGAGGAACGGAAGGAAAAGCAGAGCGAATTAAAGAGACCCATGTTTCCTGACCGTTCAAGTTCCTCTTGAGAGGTCCTGCATTTCTGGCCCAGCACGGACTAGGAAATGAGGACCGAACAGGCCCATCCGGGGACTGATTCGATCCCTCCTGTACTCCCTCTTTAAAATCCTCAGGGATGGAGGAGGAGAGACGAAGCCACATCTGTCGCTGTAGCAGGGTTGCCAGGCAGCGATACGGGAGGAGCACCAGCCGACGCCGCGAGAGGTTAAGGATGTGTCTGCATTGCAGGAATCCTCCACATCTTCCGGAGGCAGGGCTCCATCTCCGAGCTTTCTTGGAGATGGCATAGGCCAGGAAGGCGAGCCCCGGTGTTGTTGTTCGTCGCCGCAGCGGCCTGAGCGCACACTGGTGGGAGCGATCGTCAGCTGGCCGGTGAAATGATCACTTGAGGGGAGGGGGGACACAGGCCGTAGTCCGACGCGGCCGGGCGACCTAACGCCAAAAACTGCGACCAGGGACTAGGTCCACCAGAGCAGGAAACTGGGGAAAACCCCTGATCCGTTAAGGACTACACCTTGTGATTGGGTGTTGAGGTGGAGACCGGCGCCATCAGCTGATGAAGCGGCATCGGCCGCCCGCTCCCGACAGGTAAAAGTGGTTACTGCCGGGAAGAAAAACCGGGGCCCAACACGGATCTCGCCCGAAGTTAGATGAGCTGGATCGAATTTTCCCGCGCCAGGTCATCAGTCGGGACGCTGGGCTAAAGGCACGAGAACAGGGACACCTTTAGCCTAGGTACTTTAGGGGATGTTTGTCCGGCAGGCTCTAAAAAGGGGCGCCCATCGGGGAAAAGGGGGGGTGGTCGCGACATCAGGGGGCCCTTGAGCCTGGACGATTTGGCATCTTGCCCTTTGTCCTCCGTTCTGGGGAATGGGAGTGGGTTTTCAGTTCCCCCGGGTTCCGGGGGGAATCGCCCCAAAATTCCAAAAGTTTCCCAAAAATGCCCCCCTGAGGGAAAGCATTGGTTGCAGGGGGAAATTTTCCCCTTTCTAGCGGGGGGGGAAAATGGCTAGTTGCTTCTTTTCCAGGGGGAAAGGGACCCCTGCGGGAAAGGGGGCAGGTGGACGGGAGGGGTAAAGGGCCCAAGGTACCCCGTGATAAAAGGACCGACGGCCAGCCCCCCGCAAAAGGGCCCATGCAGGTCATAGCCCAGGGAGGTACCCGGTAATGCAAACCCCTTTTGACGCTAGAAATTGCTCTTTTTCCCCAAAGAAATCATGTCTTAAGCTGTGGGCTGAAGAAAAAGGGGAAGCCGTTTGCCCGGTCTCACATTTAAAAATTTATACGACCGGGTGGGGGGGCCCCCCAGGGCAGGTGGGCCCGTTTGGATTTTAAAGTTTTCCTTTTTGCTCCCGTTCCCGCCCCCAAAAGGGAAAAAACCCATAGCGTACCCCTTTAAAAGGCCCAAAAGCCTATACGGAAATGGGAAACGTCAGAGTTAAAAACACACGGAAAAACCCCTAAAGAAAAAGGTTTATGCAATGAAAACACAAGCTAGTAAAAAGTTATAAAATTGGGCTGGCCAGGGGGGAGCCCCTTTTCCCCCCTCAACCCATTTGATTTTTCGGGCCCCCCTAAAAAGGGGGGCGGGCTTTTCCCGGAAACCCGGGCCTTTTTATTGAAAGAAAGGAGAAAAAAAACCTCATTTTTTCCCGGGCATTGGGGGTGTGGTACCCCACATTTTTCAAAAATAAAAATTTCCCACTAAATTTAAAAGCTGGTTTTTGTCCAGTTTACTTTTTACGGGCACACACGCCCCCCCAAAATCTGGCATTAAAGGGGAAAAAAAAGTTTGGTTTGGGGTTTCCCCCAAACGGGCCGCTTTTTCCCCAAGAATTTCCCCTGCACACAAGTTCCTGGACTGGGGTCTCCCATGTTGCAAAAAACCAAACCCCAAAATCCCAACCTAAGAAAAAAATTTAAAAAATGGTTAATGTTCAAAAAAGGGTACTTTAAAAGAAAAATGTAAAAAAGTATTCAAAACACAATTATAAAGGGTTCACCAAACAAAATAAATGAAAATGTCTTTAATGATTAAAAAATCGGGGATAAAAAAATTTTTTTAAATTTTGAAAAATAATCAATTATGGACAAACTTCCCAACAGATCTTTAAGTCATAAGAGAAAATAATCTCTGCAAGGAACCCCGGGGGACAGAAAGGAGTTCTCATCCGACCTTAAGGAAAAAGTTTGTTTGCTTTGGTTAAATATTTTTCTTTTCATAACAAGGCAAGTTGCAAATGCAGCATCTGTAGAAAAATGGAGCCATCTGAAACAGGATCAAAGTTTTATCTCAGAATGTCTTTTAATAAACGCTGACTGGGTTCATGTTGTGATGTTTCCTGTCCACTGATGAGACGCTGTGGTAAAATAAGCACCCCATACACTGTTTTATATTTTAATTGAGTCATCTGAGGTAATTAATAAATAACAATTAAATAAATGAGTCCTTTGATCTTTACCATGTTTTAAATAAGGCAGAAATTAAGTTAGACAAGGCAGACACAGAGCAGGGTTAGGTTGGTCTGACGACCATTCAGCACCACCCTAGTGGAGGAAGAGAGACACAACATCACGACGTGTGCTCAGCTGTTTGCTAATGATGCTTAGCTGATGGCCCGTAGCTGCTGCCGATGATATAAAGACAGCAGTAACTATGGCAACCGACAATTCTTTGGCATATTGAAAGGGCGAGAATTTATCGATATGTCCAGAGAGCAGTGTTTATCTATGACATTTACCTTTGTGCATCATTTATTGCTAGCCTACAGAGTCTGTTCACTCTGCTCTTATCAGAGTCTAACTTAAAATCTGTCCATGACCGAGGATCAGTGACAAAGGCCAAAGACTCTACTTACTCGGTCTACGTTCCTACCCTCAACTATAGAATGAACTTTGGGTTTTGACTAAAAGAACGAGATCCCCGACACAAGCAGCTGAAATGAGCTTCCTCTGCAATGTGGCCAGGCACTCCCTCAGAGACAGGGTGAAGAGCTCTGCCATCCAGGAGCAGCTTGGTGTAGACCTGCTGTTCCTCCACATTGAGGGGAGTCAGTTGAGGTGGATCTGTTTCGGGTGCCTCCTGGACGCCTTCCCCGGGAGGTGTTTCAGGCATGTCCCCCTGGAAGGAGGCCCAGGGGACGGCCCAGGGCACACTGGAGGGACTATTTCTCTCAGCTGGCCTGGGAATGCCTCGGGCTTCCCCCAGAAGAGATGGAGGAGTTGTCTGGGGAGAGGGAAGTCTGGGAATCTCTGCTTAGTCTGCTGCCTCTACAACCCAGTCCCGATAAGTGGATGACGAGTATGAGTGCAAGGCCGGAAATAGATATGCAGGATTCATTGTTTGTGATGAAACGTCAGTTGAACATAAAAGGTTTTACCAGATGTTTACAAGAGTGTGGTGAAATTTAGTATTTTTCATTTTATTTATTTTATGTGTTAATGTTCTGGGATCTCTTTTTAAGCTGTTTTAGATTAAGAAAAATCCTGAAATCTGAACGTTCTTAAAACATAAAGTAAAAGCTTTTGCCCTCATGGAGTCCTAACTCTGGTTTTTTTGTTTTATTTTATCAGTGGCTACTTTATAAATAGTGGAAAAACAGGAAGACTAAAGAAATACCTGATTTAACTTTAATTTGTGCATTTGTTCAGGGTTACTAATCAGAAATGCTCCTCAGAAATTGTGAACTGAAGCACATGCCCTTTGTGATTAAAATATTGTTTCTTACTGCCACCTAGTGATGGGAAATGGAAACTGCAAACCTTTATTTCCCCATAATAAAAATGTTGACTTTATTGATCTTATAATGAGAAATTGACTTTTGCATCTTAACCAATCTCTTAGAGAATAGTGGGCTGCCAACCTGGAGAGCAATCAGGGTCTTGCTAAGGGTTTTGCTCAGGGAGCCAACGACAGAGACAATGGAATGTGGGTTCGAACCGTCAGTTGCTATTCTAGTCACATTCTGTCCAGAGCCAGAGATGGTTTTAACTCCTCTCCATGCGTCACGAGCCTTATTCTGGGTCAGTTGTTTTCTATTTCCTTCCTATATTTCCTAATCCTCCATTGAAGTTCATGTTGTACTTTTCTTTGTTTTTCTCTGTAGCCTGATTTGAAAGCCCTCTTCTTCTTGTTCAGATTGGCTTAAAGCTCAGGGGTCATCACCAAGGGATGGTTGTTGGAAAAACACCTTATCTTCCAGGGTTGGCACAGTGCTATCCACAAATGTAAATCGTAATACAATGAGTCAGGCCATCAATATCATCTCCAAAGGAATTGCACAGTATATTCCAGTAAGTGATTTGAAAACAGTCCTGTAAAGTCCTGAAAAGTCCTGAAAAGAAGCCAGCTACTTCTCAGAAAACGTAAGACAGTCGATCCTTAATTCTTTATAAGCTTTTATATCTTTTTCCACTTCAGGGTATTTATTTTCCTATAAACATCCTCAACATTATCAAACTGTCCCTTAGCGTATGGTTTTCCACCAGCTGTACATCCAGAATAAAGAAATAACATGTTTCTCTCTTTACCCAAACCACTACCAGTGATCCAACACCTGAGGTCGAGAACATAGCATAGGGATGCTGGCCTTTTAAATTCTTCAGCGTATGCTCCAGCATGGGGCTGCACGATGGCGGAGTTGGTAGCACTGTTGCCTTGCAGCAAGAAGGTCCTGGGTTCGATTCCCAGCCGGGGTCTTTCTGCATGGAGTTTGCATGTTCTCTCCATGCATGCGTGGGTTCCACACTGCGGGCGTGTACTCCGGCTTCTCCACAGTGCCAAAGACATGCCTGTAAGATTAATTGGGGGGGGCCCACTCTAAATTGCCTCTTTAGGTGTATTCAATGTGGTGTCATGTTGTTTGTGTGTTTGTTCCCCTTCGATGGACTGGTGACCTGTCCAGGTGTACCCCACCTCCTCTCCCATAGACTGCTTGGGAATAGACCACCAGCTCCCCCGCAGACCCACTCTGGAATAAGCGTAGATAATAATGACTGTTTTCATTAGACTGCTTCTCTCACAGCATGGTATACATATCAGGGGGTCTCAATCTGCACCTGTACCTTCTGCTCTTACTGGTGCAATGTGGGCAATCAATGAAGACTGGCTACCAGGCTGGTCCAATTTAGCCATGAAACCTCCCACACTAAAATGACAGGTGTTTCAGTTTCATTGTCCAACCCCTGTATATGTGTTAGTTAGCAATATGGTACGTCTCAATAAATCAGAATATCACAGAGTTTATTTGTTTCATTGATTTATTTCAAAGAGATCAACATATTTACTATACAGATTCATTAAACAGACCAACAAAAAGTCACTGACGTTGACTCTGAAACCGAAAAATGTCATTGGTAAAGAAGAAGGCTGTTTACAGAGTGCTGTATCCATGCATTCTGATGGAAAGTTGATTAGAGGGGAAAAAAAAATAAAAAATCAGGTGAAATATGTACAAAAGCAACATAAAAGATCATAGCCGCTACAAAAAGTCACACTGATGGAGTAATTTATGTAATAAATGCCCCAAAGATTGAATGTACACACTGTACAATACATAGGCATGCTTCTCAGTTCTGCTTTAAAAGTACTTTTTATGGGTCCTATCTGATATCCAAATTTTCTGGGGAAAGTTCTACATTTCATTAGCTGTAAGCTATATTCATCTAATTTAACAGAAAATGATGACTGAAATTTATTTCTCTGTGTGTAATAAATCTGTATAAAACACGAGTTTTGCTCTTTAATTGGATTTAAGTTATTTCATTAACTTTTAGATTACATTGTTATTGTCATAGTTCAATTTGGTGGTGGACCAGAGGTGCAGGACGAGCAGAGACAGCTGGTGAGATGATCACACTTTAATGAAGTGAGCCAACTTACAAATTCATGTGCAGGCTTAACAGATGATCCAGGTAAAAAAGTTCATGAATAACAGTCCTGGTTTCTGGATCGCAGGACAAACTCCAACACAGCAAGAACAAACAGACTAAATAAGACTAACGACACCGCATCGAACAAAGGACAAAGAAGAACTTAAATACATGAACTTGGATATGAAACAATAGGGTAGGTAATAAGGGGGGAACAGGACACAGGTGTGGACAGACTAGGAGACTGAGGGGCAGGTGAACCAGATAGGGATAAACGAGAACATGAGGAGCCAGACAAGACAAACAGTAAACAAACCCAAGGGACCAGAACACAGGAAGATAACAGATCTAAGAATACAACTAATAACATAGTTAACAGAGCAGAACCTAGAAAATAAAACACCAGAAACGAGGACTCAAGAACTAACCATACTTAGTAACAGAAAAACACCTGACTAAACGTAAACAAATAACGAACCAAAAACACACACTGTGACGGTTATTTACCGAGATGGACTTGTGGAGATCAGACAAGTAACAATTTTGTGTTTGCTTATGTCAGTTTGACACACTGATAAACACTGATAGGTATGAAATGAAGAGACAGGCAAACCAAAATTATTTTTGGCTGGCCAGGGAGAGACAGTCCGCTGCTAAACAGTGACCTCCTTCTCACAAAGGGCTGCCCTATGTACACAGCCTTTTATTGAAAAACACTCATGTTACAGCATCATGGGTGTGACCACGCACAGTTTCACAAATACAAGTTCTACTGATTAAACCTGGTTCTATCCAGATACTGATACAGCACATACGTCCACATCTGGCAGTTGCTCATCACACAAGGACACGAAGACCGCCTGGGGTGTGACCAGTCTTCTCCCAGAGCATTTTACGGTAATTTTCCACTTCTACATCAACTATTCTCTGCATAGAAACTACCTCAATGCAACTCTAAGACAAGACGACAATTATGTTAATAGTTCATAAATTACTCAAAATAAATTAGAAAAGTATTCAAACCACTTCTATCAAAGTTTACCAAACTAAATAAATGAAAATGTCTTTCAATGATAAATCATAAGGATAAAGAAAATTCTTAAACTAAGCAATGATAATTTGTGTACAAATCTTCCAACAGCCTAATTTAACATTGAGGGTTTGTCTCCAATAGAGAAAACATCGGGTCACTCCAGTTTTATTCAAAGAACCAGAGAAGATTTTAGTAAAGATTCCAATAAGGTGTTGAAGGTTTTTTATTGTTTAAACATCTATGAAAGTTTGTGAAAATTGTTGTCTTGATACTTTAGTGAAAATCAGATTCCTCACGAGACAACGGCCATGTAAAATCTTTAATATTGTACCATCTGTCTTCCACCTGCAGCGGTCCACAACTCAGAGTAACAGACCAGCATCTTCTAAGACTCTTCTAAGACTCTTCTCCACACCCTCAGACCAGGAAACGAGAAGGTGAGAGACCGAATCCAAGTCAGCCTCAGACAGTGGGTCCCTCTTAGGGAATTATTTAGTACTTTTGATCAAAATTGTGTTTGAAAATGTTCCGCGAGAGACTAGGTTGATGTCATTTCCCTTTTTCAATAGCAGCTCAGGTGAAAGTACAACGAAACGATCAGTGCAGAAAGTCACCTTCTCATCATCTCAGCAGTTCTTAACATCTTTGGATGGAATTCAGGTTAGAATTAGACAGACCCTTAAATTACTTCCTTTGTGATTCTGTTCGGACCGCTCTGATAATTTGTTTCTGCTTTCTGGACCAGTTCTGAAATATATAGAGCAGAGGAGTTGGACACACAGGGGCTGTCCACTTCATCCTCAGCAGCCAGCCAAACAACTATAGATGCAGATGCCTCAAATGTTCTTCTAGAGTCCCTGAGAAGCAGCAAAGATTCCACTCAATGGAGGACACACACCTGAACCAAATCCAGATCAACACGATTAGCAGGTACAGTAAGTAATTTTGAATCTCCATCATTCACTACTAAGCCCACAAGGCCTAACTGCCAGAACAATATAGTTTTGTTTTTTTAAATTGCTCACAGTTTTTGTGTTTCCTTTCCACCCACATTCAAAAAATTTACAAAAACAGTGGAAACAGGAACGCCACCGATCCCTGTGGGTGAGACTAAATAAATAAAAAACAAATTAAATTCAGCTATTTACGAGAAATCACCTTGGCTCTACATTTTGTCACTGAAGAGGTCACAATGCCAACTTGTGATTTGTTTGTATTGTATTCAGCTTCCCAAACATTTGGGTTACATGAACTCCATCTTACAGGAGCCCCCTGAGCATAGAAGATTTCTTCAGGAGCATCAGTTGTATGAAGAAGTCAGGAGTTTTGCTCCTGAGGCTCAGCTGCTGAGGTAAAGCAACCATGTCAATGTTTGCCACCACAACAGAAATAAAATATCACCACAAAAACAAATATTTTGTGTTGTCCATCCACAGTAAACTGGCTGAGATTAGAGACTATCACACCTAGACAGGCACCAAAGTGAAGACCGCCCTCCTGAAATCCTTTAAGGAGGTGGTTTCTGATCTGGCGATGGAGTTCAGTAATTATTTACAAAATGTAAGTCTAAAATGTTGTTTTCTCTGTTCATTACAGTTAGAAGGATACAGCAGCCTGCAATGTAAATGGACTGAACTCATATAGCACTTTCCCACTCATACAGACCGCTCAAAGCGCTTTACACTAGAGCCACATTCACCCAATCGCACTCACTAATACTCATACACATCGACATATGGCAGGAGGAAGCTGGAATCGAACCCACAACCTTCTGATTGCAAGACAACTACTCTTCCTACTGAGCCACAGTCACCTCATCAATGTGGCACAGCTATCCTCTACAGGAAGTTAGCAAAGTTTTAGTTTGAAACTCTTTGGTTTAAAAGTAAGGCAACGGCAAATTATTACTATTTAAAGCTGTATTTAAAATATTTTACTTTCACTAAATCAGTTACTGTTTGCTAAATAAAGGAAAAGAGGTGTGTCCAAGGGGTCAGTTCTATTTTGTATGTTAAACAATATGTTTCTTTAAATAAACAGAAATAAATAACACACAATAATCTCAGATGATGGACTGCGTAGTTTTT
Organism: Crenichthys baileyi; assembly: GCA_036173005.1. Taxonomy (NCBI): domain Eukaryota; kingdom Metazoa; phylum Chordata; class Actinopteri; order Cyprinodontiformes; family Goodeidae; genus Crenichthys; species Crenichthys baileyi. The sequence continues at coordinate 6,796 of JAHHUM010000167.1, read as the reverse complement.
GCATGTTTTGACTGAAAACATTTAACGCTAATATTAACATGCCAAGTAAGAGTTTTGCTGTCATTCTTGCATTAGTTGATATTGTAGTTTTAACATGCCACCACCAAAATTTGTGTTTGCTTGTTATCACAAATGTAATCATGGCGAAACTAGTAGGTGAGCGAAAGCTAATATATAGATGTTAGCATTGCTAATGTTAGCTTACTAATGCTAATGTTGGTCTGGTAACACCGACAACCTACTGTTGCCTATTATGGTCAATGTAGTGATTAAGCTCTGGACGGTATCCTGCTGGTGAATTTCATTTGTACTATGTAGCTAGTGGACGATGAATTGAATTTAAACACCAATACTGACACACTCTTCTACACCCCTTGGTAAATGTGTTGACCTTGCAAACAAACATTATGACCTTTTTCATTTTTTTTCATGTGTTAACAATTTTGAGAGATAATTATTGAGGGCTTTTAATATATATAATAACATATTCTTAATATGGTTGTTGCTTTAAAAGCCGTCAAAATATAAGTTCCTTAGGCAGAGAGTAATATGTTGTCAGTGTGTGTAGGATGTGCTAATGACTCTTTTTTCCTGCAGACAGTTTAAGATCCACATTATTGTTTGGATCATTTGTGTGTCTCTTTTTATGTTCAGGATGGCCACGAGTTCCTGACCATGGTCCTCGCACAGATACAGTTCTGCTCCCTTACTACAGGTCGATGAGACAGGAAGAATTCACCAGCCTGTCTCCAGATCTGGTTCCTGGACGGTCAGTTGAAGAAATGCTTACGAGGTTTCTGACGGTAAGGTCCAGGGGTCCTCATTGAGATCAGTTCAAAAAACACTCATTAACCATCTATGCTTGCATGTTGTAGGTGTCTCAGTAGGTTTCTTACACTATTGGATGTTCTGTAAGAAATCGAGTTTAACTGCGAGTGCTGGGGGAAGAATTCGGGCCTGACATCCTCATTTGCAACTCTGCCTCGGTGAGTGACACTACAGGGGTTGGACAATGAAACTGAAACACCTGGGGTTTTTTTTCCCCAAAAAATTTATTAGTAGGTTAGGGCCTCTTTTACGGCCAATACAGCGAAAAAAAAAATTCCCCGGGGGGAAAATAAAAATCCCAAATTAAAACCAAGCCCCTGAAAAGTGATCAGAGGGTTTTAAAGCCTTCTTCTTGCAGGATAGTGGCCAGGTCACTACGGGGATACGGGTGGAGGAAAACGTTTCCGGGCCCTCGCTCCTCCAAAAACCCCAAAGTGGCTCAATAATATTTAGATCTGGGACTGGGGGCGGGCCCATGGGAAAATTTTCAACTTCATTTATTTCATTAAACCCCAACTTTCCCCAAAGGTTTTATTTGTTGTATTGGTTTATTTTCATCCTGATACACGACACCACCTTCAGGATTACAATTTTTTGAACCTTTGGGATGCACAGGGGCCTCAAAAGGGTTCGGTAGTCCTTGGTAGTGACGCCCCCATCTAGCACAATTTTTGGCCCGGGGAATGACTTTGATATGGCCCCCAAAAACCGTCACTATCCATCCCCATCCCTTCACTTTTGGGCATGAAACTTCGGGGTGGTACGCTTTTTTGGGGCTTCTCCACAGGGAAAACTCCCCCGGAGGGGGGAAAAAAATAAAGGGGGAAATTTCATCAGAGAAAAAATACAGTTTCCATTGTCCACACCCCAAAGATTTGGGGCCCCCTTTGCACCTTTAAAACCGCATTTGGGGCTTTGGCCCTGAGTGAAAAAAGGTTTTGGCTATAGCAGCCCGGCTCAATGACCCTGACAGGCCTTAAATGGATTTGTTGGTTTCCTCCAAACTGATAAATAAATGTTTGAACTCTCCAGACAACAGAGAGAAACACCAGCATGACTTGAAAATTAACAAACTGACTGTGTTGTTTGGCATGTTTGAGAAGCTAACTCCTCTTCACTGTGGTTCTTGTCAGGGTGGGGGCTTCTACAGTCTGATCAGCACCATCAGTCATATTGGCAACACCAATGGAGGTAAGAACATTGAATATTAACCAAATAAGGATGAGTTTAAGAGTGATTGAATTATGTTAATTGAATAGTAACAATGGCGTGTCCCCTTATGAAAAAACCCTCTGTGACAGGGGACAAAAAAGGGAAAGTTCCAAACCCAAACCGCCCACACCTCTGGCTCAATTCAAAAGACTTTAAAAGGTCCCCTCCAAAAAACTGGTTGGGGGCGTCTGGGAAGAACGGCAGGGGGTCGGCCCTTTTAATTTTTGCCTACAGGGACATGTTTAAAGGGAAACAGGGGCCATCAAAATCCTTTTTAAACTAAGATCCACAAAGGTTGGATGGAGAGAAGACATTAGACTGGCTAACATAACTTTTTATAACTCTGTTTCCTGTGTTTTCAGTTTTAGAGGGCATTGGTACCTGGTTGTGGTACAAGATGGGGGAGCAATATTAATTTTTTATTTTTTAATTAATGTGGTGTTTACATCCACATATAATAGCATAGATCACAGCCACAGGTTTTTTTTTTATTATTATTTAAATTTGAAAATGACTCCTGGCGCATGCAGAGGGTCATTCTGAGTGGAGTTTGTGTGTCTCCCATCCATACATGTTTTTTGTCCTGGTGCTTCGGTTTCCTCCTGCAGTCAAAAAACATGCATGTTAGGTTGATTGGAGACTTTAAATTACGTCTAAGTTTCAAAATATTGGCCTGGTTGTGGTACAAAATTGGGGCGCAATATCAATTTATTTATTTCCTGATGTGCAGATAAGATGAGATGTTATTTAATGTATTTCAGACAGATGTCAAACTGACTATATGTTAAAGAGTTTAAACTTGATTAAGACTATTAGGAAACCACATCTAACATTTCAGTTGTATGTTGCATTTTTCATGTGGTGCCTTGTGAACGTTATCTCTTCTGGCCTGTGTTTTTTTGGGAAATGCTCCTGAGGCCTCATTCTCATATTTTATTATTCATTACATTTTATTATTCTTGTTAAAACTATCTCTCTCATTGATGTTTGACACACTGTGCATCCATAAACTTTCACACATTTCCTTCAAGACAGGAACCAATAATATTACTGTGACATTCTTGTATTTATTGCAAACATAGCAGATGAGTAAAAGCTAAAAATGCTGCAGTATAAGTAACAATGGAGTTTATTTTTATCTGTAATTTTTTTTCAGTGGAATTCTGCCAAGTTTCACTTTATCAGTCTTCAACTTATTTAAAATTGCTAAATCAACCTGCAGTCTTTGACCCTATTTGACCTTAAGCCACTCCTTGTGGTCAAAGTAACCAGCGAGCGCTTTGGTTAATCATTTCGTCTGAAAGGCCCAACTGTTGACACCCAATTATCCTACTCCAGAGATTCTAGCTGGGCATTAATCCCAGTCAAGTTTACTAGAGTGTGTGGGATTATTAAATTAAATTAAAAACAAAAAGGGTACTCTAAGGCTTAGACCACTGGAAATAAGAAAAGATACACTATTGTTAAACGTCTTGGGTCACACCTCCAAATCAATGAATTCTGGTGTTACAACCACTTCCATGGCTGCAGGTGTAGAAAGTTTGGTGTGGAGAAACTTGACTGACCTGCACAGAGTCCTGACCTCAACCTTCTTGAACACGTTTGTGATGAATTAGAGTGGAGGCTGCAGCTCTGGTTTTCTCATCTAACTATGAACACACTCCTAAACCTTGAGGAAGATGTTTACCGAATAGTTAAAGTTGCAATTGCTGGCAATAGTAAAAAAGTGGACAGGCTAATACTTTTGGCAATATAGTATGAATGAAAAGTGAGCAGGATAGGAGAACCCTTTAAGATCAGACCCTGAATAACTGTCTCCCAGTCCACTCTGATATCCTTTACACACGGTCCCCCTTTGTCCCTGGTAGGGACCTACGATGTGACTTCAGGAGGGAGTTGAATTAATTCACTTTAAAACCTCAGAACATGGGCTGCACGGTGGCGCAGTTGGTAGCACTGCTGCTTTGCAGCAAGAAGGTCCTGGGTTTCTGCATGGAGTTTGCATGTTCTCCCCGTGCATGTGTGGGTTCTCACCGGGTACTCCTGCTTCCTCCCACAGTCCAAAGACATGCCTGTTAGGTTAATTGGTCTCTCTAAATTGCCCTTAGGTGTATGAATGAGTGTGTGCATGGTTGTTTGTGTGTTGCCCTGAGATGGACTGGCGACCTGTCCAGGGTGTACCCCGCCTCTCGCCCATAGACTGCTGGAGATAGGCACCAGCTCCCCCGCGACCCACTATGGAATAAGCGGTAGAAAATGACTGACTGACCTCAAAACATGCCTTTTATTGTTTAGCCAGTCAGGAACCAGAAACTAAAATTTAAATGAATGACACTTAGCAAATGAAAAAAGAAAAACTGAGAGGTGAGGATTTGTGTATTTTAAATACATTAAAATGTAATGAAAAAGGAAAGGTTTATTTTAAGACAAGGTGATCAGATACAAGAATCAAAAGATTATATGAAAGGTTTGACAAGTTATTTGCCCTAAAAGTTCCTCCAAAACAGCCCCAAAAATGTATTTTCTTTACGAGGGCACCACCTCAAAAATTCTGAATCTTCTCTTAACCTTTTTTAAAACCCCAAAACTCCAAAAAAGACCAACATCAGTAGGATTTTATGTGAGTAGATGAGCATGATGAAAATATAATGAGGGATTTAATACACAAAATACTCCATGAAGAAAAGGAGAGTAAAGTCTCTAATGTGAGGAGGCTGTTGTTGGTGTCTTGCACTTTAAACCGTATAGGGAGTTCCTTTCCGCTTCTCCTCGTCTATCTCACTTCCACCGTCTTCTCGGACATAGATTAGAGAAAACACCTCTGGCCTTCGAATGACCCACGACTCCAACACGTGGATGGCCTCTCACATCCAGAGACTCACTTACGCTGGTCTGGTGCCAGGAGAGATTGAAGGACTTGGACCGGGGTCTGACCTCTGACCCTGCTCCTCCTCTCCACAGAACAGTTTTCTTTATTTCTTGTGAAAATCGGGCTTCAACATTGAAACCTCCAGCAGTGAAGCTGAAAGTGTTTCTTCATTTGGGATTTAGAACAATAACATGATTACAAAATGTGAAAATAAAACACATTTGATTATTGTAGAAATGTAACAAGATGCAGAACTACAATAATCATGGAAACAATTAATGAAAATATTATTACATTTTGTAAATCTGATTAATTTAACTCACTACAGAATAAACCTACATGGCAGCAATGTTACCCAGAGCTGTTCCTGATCGTAGACTAAACTGCAGCATCTGTTGATGCAGGACTCCAATGTCCTGCATCAACAGATGACATATTTCACAAATTTACTGAAGACTTTCAGTGATGAAATATGAGAAATAAAGTGTATTGAAGAAATGTTCTATTTTTTCAGCACTAGTGGCCTTTATTTATTTTTTGACAGTAGGCAGACAGGAAAGAGGGGTAGAGAGAGGAAGAGACATTCGGCAAATGTCGCCAGGTCCAGGACTCGAACCCAGGACAGCCGCTTCGAGGACTGTAGCCTCTGCATATGGTCACACACTTAACCCATCAGCGCCATGCCGAAATGTTCTATTTAAAGCTATCAAAATGCTTTAATTTATCCAAAAGCAACACATTGGATAATAAAGACCTCAAATAAAATGATGATATTATTTACCTTTTTGTTGTTCTGGTTGGTAGTTTTAGCCTATACTGGAGTCTGAAACAGAAACCAGCAAACAGCACTGTGATCATTGTCAGAGTGTTGATACAGAATAAAGACGACTGGGATACACTCAGATTATTCATAATTAAGAAGCAGAACTTTAAGTGGAAATGAATAATGTCACTGACAGTCTAACCAAAGCAGATGATTATCTGACCTTCATGCTGAGCTCTAATTACCTGGTTTCACGTTAACGTAAACAGAGTCTTCCTCTGGATGATGAGACCTCTCTGGAAAGTTGCAACATAAAACATAAATTAATGTCTCAAAATCTCCTTAACTTGGGTTTCATCTATCTCAAATATTCCAGGATTTTATATCAGTCGCCTGTAATCAGTCTCCTTAAACAACTTGGTTGTTCCAGCTCTGTTTAAAACAAATACTTTACCGTTTCCAGTGGCTCCACAGGTTTGGATTGTCTCATACAGAGAACTGTTGCCAACAGTAAATAAAAAGATGTCAAAGAAGAAGATCTGAAAGCAGTTATATAAAATAATATTTTACTGTTTTTACAACAAAACGGATCCTTTTTCATGCCGTTGTTTCCAATGAGCATGACTATCAATTTGTTGCAGCTATGAACTGTTTTCATAAAAAAAACTCATGGTAATGATTTAACGGTGTTTTGTTATGTTGGACAGCAGAACTATAATATTGGTGTTATGATTCTGGCCCGTCTGCCTGCTTGGTTCCACTCTGCCCTGTTCGTCTGCATGCAATCAATGCACCTGCTTCACTGGCCGGCTGCGCTGCTGCAGCGTAATCACCTTCATGCCTCACACCTGTTGAACTGCAGTTAAATACAGCCTCTGACAGGCAGACGGTGCCAGATTTTTGAAAGCCTCACAGCGAGTAGATATCCAGCGTTATTACCTGCCTGACCTCGTTTCATGACCAAGCCTTGTTTCTCGGATTTTTCCCTCTTGCCTGACCCATTACGGACGCCTCTAGCCCTGGATTCTCGACTCTGTTTCTGCCCTCGGATTTATGCCTCTGCCTAGCCTTCAGATCGTTCTGTCTGAACCTGCCTGTCTCGCCTCTCTACCTGAAAGTCCAAG